>NQII01014880.1:4341-17393 GCA_002778355.1 Clitarchus hookeri | reverse complement strand
AACTTGCTCGGTAGTATTAGAAGAGGACCCAGACCCTTCGATGGAAACACACACATTATCACACCACCTCCCCTGGATTTCACTTTGGACAATTTACATTCCGGTATTTACCATTCACCTGAAACTCGCCACATTCAAGCCCTCCCATCAGACTGCCATATGGTATAGTGTGATTTATCACTACTCATGCGTCTCCAGTCGTTTACTTTCCAGTGGCGGTGCTCTTTAGACCACCATGTTCACAGGCGAAGTGAAGAGTTAATAGGCAGTTGCTGATTTTTGAACTGCAGTCTTCGTACCTCTCAGTGCTCAGACTTGGTGTTAGCTGCACGTTAAGTGGCACTGTGGATGTCATGGGTGATGGTATCTCATGATGTAATGCGATGTTCCCCTACCACTTTCTTTAATGCTTGATGATCCCTGTATGGCAACACTCGTAGTCTACACAGCCTCGCTTTTGTTGCGGTTTTACTTCCCTTTTCTACTTGACAATCACTCCCTGCCGGCGATTTGGGCAACATCAGAATGGCAGAATGAACCTGACGTTGTGTTACGGAGATTTTTTGAGGGTTCAAATATATTTATGTTTTTTTTCTGACGCACAACTTAAATTTAACTTGGCTGCTGAAGCCTTAATTTAAGATAATTCCTTTGTCAGGATCTGTTGACACGGGTAGAAAATACACTCTTCAGCTCAGCAACTGGACGTAATCTTTAAAAACGATCTGTTTTTCTTCTAGTGAATGCCGTCAGCAGTGGTCTTCGCGCTAATTGCCGCGGGTAGGTCTTTGCCACGGGTAGAATGTGTCACAGACGGCCTGTGATACTTGCTGAGTGACGCATTTGAACACGTGTGTTTAAGCGTGTTGGTGAGCGGATTTTCTGTCTCACTCCCTCGTGCGCTGTTCTATATTTGTTTCTACTTTATATGCAAACGATCAGCAGAAGAATGACAGGGAAATGTATAGTGAAGGCTGTCTCTATTCCCGTGGCAGGTGGCGCAAGTTTATAAATACCTACCTGCGTGGTCTCTCTTGCTCCTTGCTCTTTTGTCTTCGCTCTTCTATTGAGAAGGTGGCGGCGAAAGTCCAAGGCCTAAGGCAAACCGTGGAATAACAACATGTAGATAAGTAACTTGTACTTTTCTATCATGTATGTGTAGTTAATTGGCAGACGTTCTGGGGCCAACACAACCAGTAGTCAAAAGTAGTGTTCTTTCGAGTACAGTTGTGTCCCTTACTGGTCCATGTACCGCAACTAACTTAATTATGTTCTGACTCCGGCTTTGAACTGTAGGCTAGTCTAAATAAATATCTAGGGATTGGTTCCAAAATATATTGTTTAAACCTTTTTAGGTACTGCAAGGCAGCTTGTCGATTATTTATATTATTTTGCGTCTAATTATTTTGAATCCTCGGCCATGACTGTCTTCCCTCTTTTGATAATTTTATACTTGTATGTTAATAATAATGTAATACATATACGTCTTCTGAATTGAAAACAAACTGGATTTTATTGTAAATATTCTTATAGGTGTATTAAAGTCAGCTATGAACCAATGTTCATGAAGTAGATTAACCAATCAACAAGGTTTTTTTAAAGGGGGGGAGGTTCCCTTTTAAAAACATGTGGATTAATTTTTAATATTTAATATTTTATCGATAGCTGTAAAAAGAACGACTGATCTCCACAATTATTTGATCCCTTCCAGTCACACGCTCTCCCCCTTCGGGTGACAATATTGCTTACTGATGTGGCAACCAATAACTGCACCACTCTTAAATTCACCGAGCTTCCTTGTTCCACTCATTCTGCTGCTATCGCGTGGTATTGAAAAACATCGAGCCCTCTGCCTCCTTTATAGTGGTAACGGTGATAATAGTGGCAGGTGGGCAATAGTTTACTTTTACAAAGGGATCTCCGGATATTTCTGATCAGAGAGAGTAGGCGTGTAATAGGATAAATGTTGCTGTTCGTATGGTCGAGGCAGGAGTAAGTGAGTCATATTTGGGAGGCTCTAAACAGCTGATATCTTGAGTGCCAATGAGAACGAGATGAAGATACGATGAAGTTGCGAAGGAATGGTGTGCTGGAGGAGTGACCGAGTTCCCCGGCGAAATCCCCGCCGCTTTTCCCCCGGGAATCGAGCCCGGTCTGCCATGGCGACTGTCGTGATAGCCGCATCACAAATGGCGTGTGTTCGCAGGTGTTGCAGTACAGCAGCGGGGCGTACGGTGAGCTGAAGAACATACTTCAGAATGCTATGGACAAGCTATATTATATCGGCTACTATGGCTACACGCAGCTGGCCATGCTGCTACTGTGCGCCGGCATGCCTGTCGACTTGCCTGACAAAGACAACTACACGCTTCTGATTGGCGCGGCGAACGGTGGACACTACCAGCTCGCGNAGCCGCATCACAACTGGCGCGTGTTCGCAGGTGCTACAGTACAGCGGCTCCAGAGACTGGCAGACGTTGGAGAGGGGCCTGGATGCTGAGATGGACCACAGCAGCGGGGCGTACGGTGAGCTGAAGAACATACTTCAGAATGCTATGGACAAGCTATATTATATCGGCTACTATGGCTACACGCAGCTGGCCATGCTGCTACTGTGCGCCGGCATGCCTGTCGACTTGCCTGACAAAGACAACTACACGCTTCTGATTGGCGCGGCGAACGGTGGACACTACCAGCTCGCGAAGATGCTGGTGTCGCGCGGGGCCGACGTGAATGTGAGGGACATATACAGCCACACACCGCTCCAATGGGCAGCGGACAGAGGTAACCTCGAGACAGTGAAGCTACTGGTGCAGGCTGGCGCTGACACCACGGCTACAGATGGGGAAGGCCACAATGCCCTCTACTATGCCAAGAGCCGTGGCCATCCCGCAGTGCAGCAGTACCTGGAGCAGTTCTCCGCTTAGCCTCGCCCACACCTAGACAAGCAATAAAGCCTTTACTCACACTAACCTGTCTTCCTTACTTGTCTAACTTACTCACCTGAAGTGCGTGCTGGTGTGAAAACCACTGGTGCGCTACCAATGTTCAGATGTCGCGATATTTGTAAGAAATGTGCAAGAGGAGCGACTGTACTCTATATCGGCAGCCTATATGCTCCTCAGTCAAATTATATTTTCGAAAAGTCATGATAATAATTAATTTTATTTTTCATACATAAATTTTAAAAGCAAATGTTTTTGCTAAAAATTATTTAAATTATGTGTTATTTTTTTACTTGAAAAGAGGATGAAAAACACCGATTTGAAAAAAAAAGCAAAGAATAATAATGCCCACTCATTTGTGTAGCTCAATGTAAAAATTTTGATATTTTCCCCAACTAATGGATTAAACTTACAGAAATTGTAGGAAAACTTCTTATCATTGCATTATGTGATAGGTTTTTTTTATCAGAAAATACATATTTCCTGAAATCAAACAAAAATTGATTGACTTGTCTACTTTTGAATATCTCGATTGAAATTACAATGTCCATGCTAAAAACATACATATTATTTCTCAATAGTAGTAGATTTCGTGAAATTTTTTGTATATCATCACGTCTATACAAGAAGGAAAATTAGAATCAACTAAAACTGTAGTCCCCAGTACAGAAAGGATACACAAACCATACCAACATATGGTATGTCATCATTTTAAAATAAAACATCAAGCCCTTTTTCTGGTCGTGGAACGTAACAATACATAAAATATAGACACATATATATTAGACTTATTGTTTCATACATAATAAAAACAAAACTATCGTTTCCGTTAAGCCGTTATATGCTGCAGTAGAACACTGGAATCTACAGTATAACTTGTATAATATGTATGTTTACTTGGTATTGTACCTCATCTCACTCTCTCTGAAGACCACAATAGCTCTGTCTTGGCACTCTGTCCATAAAGCATTCCAGNTACTTGGTATTGTACCTCATCTCACACTCTCTGAAGACCACAATAGCTCTGTCTTGGCACTCTGCCCATAAAGCATTCCGGTGCCTAATGACCCGGCTGGTATATGGTTTTATATTCCTCACTACCAGGCGAGTAGAATACAAAAGAGAGTTCTGTGACAAGGGATATGTGGGATAGGAGCCAGGCGCCGACCGAAAGTCATGTTGTGACGTCACATTGTGGTCATCTTGGATGTGGGTAACATTTATCTTGACCTCGTGGCTGTCAAAATATCACATTTTAACCCCAAAATCATTTTAAGTCACTTTTATTTCGCTAAAAACTACTTTTTGTCCAAATTTTACTACATAGATAAAAGTAAAATTTGTCTACACTTGTCTTTAAATAAATACACCACATTCAACGCTCTTCAATGTGATTCCAACATAATGTCCCAGAATTAGCCATTTGAGCTCAAGACTGACTGAAAACGACCATGGTGGTTTCGTGTCTCTTCGATGTGAGATATAGAAACTCTCCCAATCAAGAAGGCGTCTTATGTCTCCGAGCAAAGCCCAGCCAACTAGGAGGTGTGTAGACCACAATTCATTACATTATGGATTCCATCAGCAATGATGGATTTCCTTGACGGTGATATTGTCTCGCGATGACTTTGGAATAACATTATAGTAGAAAAATCGTGGAAAATTAAAAAAACTGTAGAAAATTGTAATAATTGGGAGGTGGGAGAATGACATTATACAACTCGACCACCATTGTGGTTGTCCGTGACTTTAGCCTTGACCTAGGAATGGCTTGAAAATTAAAAAAAAGAGAAACAATAAGGCAAAAGATATAAAACACCGGAGAAAATCTACAGTATGTACCACGATCTCTATCATAGATATACTTATTCCTGTATTGACCCCATGTGACTCTAAATTGGAATAATATATTCAAATAAAAATTGTCATGAGATAAATAATAGGGCGAAAATTACATTATTGAACGTGACCACCATCTAGGAATGGAGTGGAGAGATTCGGACGGCTCTTAACTTCGAGGCCATGAGAGCCGATGAGACTGAAGTGAGGTGAGTATGTAGCGGCACCAGAATGCAGGGGCAGGGAAAAAGGGAGATCCCGGAGACAGCCCGCTGACCAGCGCCATCGTCCGGCACGATTCTTATATTCGAAAGTCCGGAATCGAGCCCAGTTCGCCTAGGCGGGCCGCGAGCAGTCTAACCACTACACCACTGCGGCTTCTGAACACCATCTTGGATATCTGTGACCCTAACCTTAATCTTAGGCAAACTCGGACTAAAAAAACTGCAAAACCGTAAATAATTTAACAGAAATTTTAAAAAATATTAATAATTATGTAAGATTTTTTAATAACACCATCCAAACATATCCACAAGCAAACCAAAACATATAACCCAACAAATTAACGATGACAACCACACACCAGTCATACCATACACCTGCCATACTACACACATGTAACTCGAGTAAAGCAGGCAATTCACACAAGCGCATAACACTATTATATCTACTCCCCATGTCATCTAATCTCCCGACCAACACCAGACAAAATAATACTCACCTTCCCACCAACATACCGTACAAAGCATATCGGCCATGCCCAAAAAATATGTCTCGCCGTACTGCCTGGTCTAATGAATAACACCTACTAAAATATACCATAGTAAACATAACTCCATCATGTCTGTCATAACAGCATAACCAGCAGACACCTACCAAATATACTTCAAATCTCTTACCCAAAATAACATACAGCACACACTAACCATTGTGAAGGTTTCAGCCGACATGCCAGTAGTACTTCGTCTCTGTTTCCTCAGGATGATAATGTTCGATTTTCAAGGAATGGAAACCCCCCACCCTCTCCTTGATGGTTTGCAAGCAAAGGGTAATATAATCCTAAAACTTACTTTGGGGTTTTACAGAAAAATAGATGTTTAAAAAACTCTATATATATTCCCATTTTTGTAATACAAAATGCCAATTCCCAATATGGGAATACAGAATAAATTGAAACTCTTTAATAAAATTCAATGACATTAAACACAATACGAAAACATGATGCTTAATTTATTTTATAAAAGTAATAAAAAATAGAAAGACATATATTTTCATTACTGTGCAAAACATTCCACCGCTACCCGCCATTACAAAACAGAGGAACACCAATTCCTTCCTAACAAAGCCCTTGGCCTGTCTCCCAGAGCAGGGAGAACACAAGCCTTTTATACAATTTTGTCATCGTCTTCTGGAACATTTTCCTATGTTCATGGAGCGGAAACGCCCCCTGGTAGTGTCAGCTGTACCATATCAACAACGATGATGTAACTACCCGTTGGACTGAGACTTGTAAGGGTGAACAGCACGCGACCAATATGAAGCTTGGAACAATTATGTGGAAGACAATGTGTTCACCGCTAATGTTTGAAGTTTACATTGCGACAGTAAATGTAGTAGCAAGTGTTACATCTCACCTGCTTTCATCAGCAGTGCAGCATTCCGTGGAAATCCGTCTCTGCCATGATAACTACATTTGACACAAATGACTGTGTACATTTCCTGCTGGAAAATGTCAACTTGAACAAGTGGTACTTTATCTGGTATAGTCGGGCCGTGCTTAAACCAGAGCTTGGACAAAAGCAAGTGCATTTAATGGAGAGTGAAAATCATATTTGGGGATATCACGATGCATGGGATAATTTCCACACCTAGATTCTACCCTGCTACAAGTACAATTGGCGTGCCATCGCTTATCTCCTACCAAACAGCCAGCTACCCACAAATGTACACATTCTCATGGTGCAAGCATAATTCGGAGATATTACCAAACTGTGTCATGAGAAGAGGAAAATGGACTTTGTCCTACACGATATAGAGACTGGTACAATCTGCTGATTGCCCGAATAATTTACAGACCACATACACACTACTACATTAGAAGACTGCGAAAGCAAACGTATCCTACCCTGCTCGGCCAAGATCCGTTGTATATATAATTGAAAGATTAATTAGCCTACATGTGTGATGGTAGTACATCATTAAATTTAAAGCCATGGGTACGGACAGCACGACGGTCCAGGAAGAACTGTCAAGTCACGGCAAGTGAAAGTTTTGGGTAACTATTTGTGACCTTGTTGCATGCATTCTGATGCTATTGGTCGACGCTTTGAATTAGTCGTGGTGGTGACTGTGACCTCACATATGAGAGAGAGAGCTATATAAGACTTGCGTATCCAGCTCCTTTCCATTCCGCCCAGAGACTATCTACACCAGCGTGATGCCAGGTCACAGTACTGTCACATACGATGTCGGAGATGTAGCAGAGTGGCGATCATACAGCGAGGACTTTGACGGCATAACCCATTGGGTGGTGGCTCATAATATGGCAGTATATGAGCGCTCCCAGCAAATGGGCACATGTGGAACGTACCGGAGGTGTGCAGTACACCACATGCATACAAACACCTCTCTACCTTGCAGTGAGGACGAGGTGGTGACTCATGCCATACTGCATGATGCCATTGAAATCACCTCCCCGACTACAAGCCTACAGAACCGTCAGTTCCTACCATCAACATCACTGACGATGACACACAGCTGCCGGCCATCACCGCCCTCCTGGTGAACACATCATCACAACCTGCTCCTAAGTGCAAGTGGACTGCGAAGGCGGCACCTACTATAATCACCAACTAGTCGGAGGTAACACAGCGACGAGCACGGTGAGCTGCCCGCAGGCATCATTAGAAGCAGCCTACCATCTGTCAGCACTGTGGTGCATGCTTCAGTGGGTCCGCTTCGTCGTCATCGGGGGTAGCATCCAACCTGCCTGATGTGAGTANAAGGCGGCACCTACTATAATCACCAACTAGTCGGAGGTAACACAGCGACGAGCACGGTGAGCTGCCCGCAGGCATCATTAGAAGCAGCCTACCATCTGTCAGCACTGTGGTGCATGCTTCAGTGGGTCCGCTTCGTCGTCATCGGGGGTAGCATCCAACCTGCCTGATGTGAGTAAGTCCACCACAATGGAGAGGAAGGAGTTGCAGAGACATCTCTTCACATGTATTCTGGATGTTATTTAGAGCGAGAGAGACATGTTCAAAAAAATTTTATTTTTATATTTCAAGTAGAATTGTCTATGCATATAAGTATCAATATGAATCCTTAACTTTACCCCTCGTGNATTTTATTTTTATATTTCAAGTAGAATTGTCTATGCATATAAGTATCAATATGAATCCTTAACTTTACCCCTCGTGTGTTCTTTATATGTATTGTACAGGGGTTGAGATATCAAAAACCTACCCTAAACTCAAGTACTTGTATAGTGAAAACATACAACACATATTTTATGTTATTCTTTGTAACTATTACATTAAAGGTAAAATTAAAATTAATGAACTCTAGTGGCAGTATAGTAAAAAAGGCGTCATTAATCTCTCTTTATACAAGAAACTCAAGTATGCTGGAGTTCGCAACCACTAGCTATGTAGAACAGATAATGTTTGAAGCACAAATACCTCGAATGTTAGCAAGTACAATGTCCACTGGAGATGGCAGCCGGAGGCAATGTAGGCTGAGAGACGAATCATACAAAAACTACAAGTACCATGTATTCTAGAGGTCACATCCACTGGTTACGTGGGTAGAGAGAGNGTAGGCTGAGAGACGAATCATACAAAAACTACAAGTACCATGTATTCTAGAGGTCACATCCACTGGTTACGTGGGTAGAGAGAAGGGTAATACACAAACTACAATTACCATGTGTACTGGAGGTCGCAGCCGCATGTGTGTAGGTTGTAAGATAGAGAGCGGAGCGAGAGACATGTCATAGAGGCTCATTAACCAATACTCCGGCGTACGCGGCTGCTGTGTGTAGAAGGAATGGGAGGGATCCCCCTCCCACAATCCTGGGCGATCGTACAATATATAAACCTCCTGCCAACCTGTAGCTAGTTACCTGTGATCTGGCAGCTCGTTCGAGTGTATTCTGTTCGTTTGCTGTGAAACAGTCTGTCTTAATGTTTGCACTTCCACATTAGCCGTACTTCATGTTCAATGCTTGNAGTCTGTCTTAATGTTTGCACTTCCACATTAGCCGTACTTTTGGTTCAATGCTTGTGGTAAGTGTTTTATCATAAATTAAAAAAAGAGTGCCAGTTGGCCAGCATAAAATATGGCTCGCACATGTCTATATGGTGCTCGGTACCTACTCAATCATACAGGGAGGGGCAAGCAATGAGCATGGCACATTCCTGCTGGAGGAGGGAGGGAGGGATCTACCTTCTGTCGCTTTGTGTCGGGGGTCGAACAGTAGACTCCCTTCCCCCGGACATTATTGTGCTAGGTTCCGACACTTCGGGGCGAGTTGTGCGGTCACAGGGCGAATCGTTTCTGCAGAGAGGGGAATGTTCCCCGCCTCCCTTCGCAGGTGGAACTGTGAGGCTGCACTTTCCATCACTACTTTATACTCGCTCGCAGGCCAGCAGTACATTCTCTAGTTTAATTTAATGTATGTTGTTACCACAGCACACACTCTCTCTATACTGTAACATTAGTATTCGTAATTGGAGTCATGCACGAGTGTTGCTGGTTAGATGTTTACAATTGAGACAAAAATACCAACTGCTGCACTCCAAGCCTGCCTGCTACCGTTATCTGAGGTACTATGGTATGAGGCTGGAATAAGGCTGTCTTTCCTTCATAGAGCATGCTACCGGTCATGAGAATTATTTACATCCTTTTCTAGGATCATCGATCGATATGGCCTGCTATGTTTTCAGCTGGGTCTGGCCGCACACACCTTTTGGCCCACCTGTGGTGCAGGTTACGGTTGATGTGTAGGGAGAGGGTCTGAGAATACTCTAAGCGAAACTGTTTTATTTCTTATTTATATATACTCTATAAAGTGTGGGTACTGAATCAATACATCTTGTATTGCAGCAAACATGATAGTTCAAGCTAGTGGGAAGACAAACATGTTTGATTTTGGACTAACTTAGGATTATATATTTTCCCCATAGGGTCCCTCCTGGTCATCCAGTATCGAGCAGTCCTTCAAGCATTCCCTCAGACCGGCCAGTCGAGACGTCCATCACTGTTATATTTTCTCCGATTCTTCCACTAAAAAGATGGATTCTGGTCGTTCTTTCCATCTTTCCCTCCTTTCACATTGCCTTCATCATCATCTCAGTCATCAGTTTCTTCTTCATTGTCTAATGCACCTACGATGTGACCACCCACACTACAGTGCGGTTTCTGCAATCGACTGTTTGCCGATCGTACGAAAGGCTTCCACCATTAACGCACCTGCTCCCTCAACCCATTCAGGGAGGCACAACAGCACATGTGCGATAGGTGAGGGAAGAGATTTGCTCGCACCGANCTCCGATTCTTCCACTAAAAAGATGGATTCTGGTCGTTCTTTCCATCTTTCCCTCCTTTCACATTGCCTTCATCATTATCTCAGTCATCAGTTTCTTCTTCATTGTCTAATGCACCTACGATGTGACCACCCACACTACAGTGCGGTTTCTGCGATTGACTGTTTGCCGATCGTACGAAAGGCTTCCACCATTAACGCAGCTGCTCCCTCAACCCATTCAGGGAGGCACAACAGCACATGTGCGATAGGTGAGGGAAGAGATTTGCTCGCACCGACAAACTTGCCGACCATTGTGTATCATGTACAGGACTAATCAGGCAGGATGCATCAACCAGCTGCACATTCTGCAAATATAGCTTCAACCACACTTGAAATGCACGTCGTCATGAACTTTGTTGCTGGATGAACCATGATGCCAAAACACTGGAATACGGGAACTAAGGCAGAGAGGTTACCCAAGCTTACAATCTGTGTGCGCACAGCGCTAAATGTAATTGAACTACTTGCCCCACCGCCATCATTATAGCAGCAAAACGACACATCCCACCAATCACACATAAAGACACAGTCACTAAGTTTCCACCCTACATTAAGCAAGCCATCACAAACAGAAACAGAAACAAGAGNTCACACATAAAGACACAGTCACTAAGTTTCCACCCTACATTAAGCAAGCCATCACAAACAGAAACAGAAACAAGAGACTGTTGCAGCTAACCCGGGACCCACTGTAAAGGGAGAGGTACCAGCAGAAGCAAGACACTTGTGTAAACACTTGTCAGTGATTTCAGGGGGCAGCAGTGGGATAATAAGGTTGCTGTTCTCGAGACTGCTGACAACTTCCTGTGGAAGATGACGCGGCGCCTAACTGGTACCTACTCTACAGTCCCGCCACTGACGCTTGCACAGAGGGTTGTCTTCACCGCCAGGGATAAGGCAAATGTGCTAGCCAGGGCTCTGGAAGAAACTTTCCGCCCCAACGACGGAGATGGAGACGCAGAACACCAGCGCCACATCGAGGAAACCCTGGCAGACGTACTGGGTGGGGAAACCCCCGAGGAAACTAAGGAAGTAACCACCGCCGAGCTAATGTCAGCCNCTATTAAAACAATCCGCCACAACCCAGCTCCAGGCGAGGACAAAATCACTCACAACCTCATTAAAAAGATACCAGTTGAATTCATTCAGATTTTAGCACAGTTGTAATCACTTATACTCAGGCATCATCATTTCCCAGATAGGTGGAATCAGGCCAGGGTGGTGACTTTCCTAAAGCCCGGTAAATCACCCTCACTTCCCACCAGCTATCGCCCCATCAGTCTGCTCTCAACTCTCTCCAAACTCTTGGAGAGAGTGGTGAATGGAAGGGTGTTAGCACACATTTCATCTCACCACATACTTCGTGACGAACAGTTTGGGTTCCGGTGTGGGCACTCTACTGTTCATCAGCTCACCCGGATCACTCTGGAAGCCACGAAGTTTATAGAGTATCATTATCATACTGCTATCGCCCTTCTAGACATAGAAAAGGCGTTCGACAGGGTCTAACATCCTTGTCTGCTCTACAAACTTCACCAGTATAGCTTTCCGCCCTACATCATTCGCTTCATCGCTTCGTATCTGACATCCCTCTCATTTAATGTCAGTCTCGACGGTAAAAAATCCACGATCTGCCAGGCAACAGCAGGAGTTCCCCAAGGCAGGATCCTTGGCCCGATCCTGTTCAACATATACATAAATGATGTGCCACGAGCTGGAGAGGCTCGCATCGGCTGCTATGCGGACGGCATCATTATCTTCGCGTCGTCAATGAACAGAGATCGGGCCATAAGCCACGTCCAGGCTGCCCTGGATGACATAGAGCCCTGGTTGGCAAAATGGCGGATTAAGGCCAACGCCGCGAAGACGGAAGCCATCTTCTTCGACGGCATACGCCTTAACCCCAGGAATAAACTACAGTTCTGTGGCCAGACCATAGATTATAAAGATAGGGTTAAATACCTGGGTGTAATCATGGATAGGACCTAAAGCTGGAAGCACCACATCCACACTCAGCTTGACAAGGCCAACTCTCGGCTATGGCAGTTGTTTCCACTAATTCACAGCCATTGTTCACTTCTTACACGTAATGGAGTTATCATTTTTAAATCTCTCATTTGCCCCACCCTCACGTACGCATCATCCGTCTGGGTTACAGCCTCGCGCTGTCACCTCAGAAAAATTCAGCGCTTCCAGAACAGGGTCCTCCGCACCATAGTAAACGCACCCAGGTACACGCGCAATGAACAATTACACAAGGAGCTGAAAATTGACACTTTTGCACAACACATACACAAACTGGCCACAGAGCTGTACAAGAATATCCCGAGGAATGAAAACATCCTGGTCCGTGAGCTGGCGGACAACGACGAAAGGCTGGTGTGGAGGCGGAGACGACCCAAAGCGCTTCTCCTCCCTCCTGTAACATGACATGATAAAAGTGACATTGCCTAAGGGGGCAGTATGTACATTTTATACAATCACTATTTATCCCCATTATACCCTATTATATAATACATATTAAATTATAGCTTTATAATCAACCCATTATATGCTCCAAAGGGGACTCAGACTATGAATGAACGTATGCATGATTGAGATAATGATTGAGTTTTATTATATCTATGTACATATAAGTAAGTAATCATTACAAAAATAAAGATTATATGTATATATAT
>NQII01014879.1:1389-17286 GCA_002778355.1 Clitarchus hookeri | reverse complement strand
AAAAATGATATCGGCAAACCTGAGCACCAGGCTACATAGTACAAAATTACTAAATGAAAGATTTGTATTTTTGAATGGACAAAATGTGACTAATCTCAGTACCTACGCCGTTTCTTTAGCTGCTAAATATCCTGAAGATCTGAACGCTTCGAAATTCATAACAGTGCTTGAGGTGTTAAAATAAACCCCGAACNTTCATAACAGTGCTTGAGGTGTTAAAATAAACCCCGAACAGCTAAGCTCACTTTATTTGTTAAGTCTCATTCGTGAGAACGGTTTACAAGATGCGTTTCCACAATTTTGGGTAGCTTTAAGAATATATGTCGCTCTTCAAACAACGTCTGCAACATTGGGACAAAGTTCAATAAAAAAAATTAATACGGAACTATTCAAGATCGTCTGTGTGCCAGAAACGACTTAGAAAACTTGCGTTAATATCAAGTGAAAAAGATGTCGCATATAAATTCAATTATGGCGAGATTATAGAGAGGTTTTAAAACAAACAAGCTAGGAAAGTAAAAGTTTGATTTTAAGAGCTGAGCGACCCACGTTCATTTTTATAAATTGTAGCTGAATAATTAAAGCTGAACATTTGATGCTTAACGTTACACGTATATTTGTTAGTGATAGTGCAATTCATATTTGTAAATTATATTCAATTATGTGAAAGGCTGTTCACGGTAAAGTGAACACTTTTGAAAGCCCTGCTAAATTTCTACTTTCAGCCCGTTGGTTGCGTATATTTCCGCGGACCTGTCAAAATAAACACTGCCGTGTCACTTACAGCTGGTATTTACATCAGCTGAATCATGTCCACTGCATACTCATTACATAAACAACAAAAAGTTACAAATATTTAAATTAGCACTACAAACACGGTATAGGACCGTACGTTATTTTCAGAAAATATTAGTTATATCAATATTACGTTAACGATTATTTTTATGTTTAGACAATTTAGTGCCTTTAACTGTAATCAACACTCCCGAGGCCATAATAATATATTATCGCTTTCGTTTGTCAACAGAATAGTAGAAGAGTTAGGCATTATTCTTTTTCCCGTTATAAAAACAAGACGTTTCGAACGTTCACCTTTAAAAATTGTTCATAGCCGTTCGTTAAAGAAAGGCACTCTTACGGATAATGCGGTGTATTTACTCCTTCATACAGAAAAGAATGCGCCTCAAACAATCGTTAAATACCTAAGAGTTATGTTTAACAAAATGTACGAGTAGAATTATATTGGGGCCGCGGTGGCTGAGCGGTTAGCCTGCTCGCCTCCCACCTTGGCGAACCGGGTTCAATCCCCGGCCGGGCTACTCCCAGACTTTCGCGTGTGGGAATCGTGCCGGACGATGCCGCTGGTCAACGGGTTTTCTCGGGGATCTACCGTTTCCTCCACCCCTTTTCCTCCGGCGCTGCTCCATACTCACCACCATCACCTCCATCGGCTCTCAAGACCTCGCTGTTAGGAACCACCCAAATTTCTTCACTCCCTAAATAGAAATATATTCCTTAAACACCTCTCAAATCAGTAATTAAATAAGTTACACAACTACGCACAAGAAAATGGCGGGCTTGCTATTACGTTACGAGTGACAAAAAACAATTGCCACGAAACTCAATGGTAGAACATTAATTTTTGTGATTTTATGCAGGTTTCGTGAAAAATTTTTAAGCACGTGATACTAACGTTTGGTAAGGCCCACGAAATAAGATAACTTTTGCCTTGAAAATGTTTTTATGTGTACTTAGGTATAAACGTAACTTCCCAGAATGCTAAAAACACAATACCTAGCCGCTAACAATGTACACTTATTTGCAAAAAAAAAATTGATTACCATGAACGAATCGCATGAGTACAACGAAGGAGACTGTCGCACATTATCGTCACAGTCCGACATGAAACCTATTTGCGTTGATGCGGGTTGCTTGCGCGGATGTGCCACTAGAGGGCGTCATGTCCCTCCATCATTCACAGCTGCAACACACCGAAAAAGGCCTTTGGCACCAGTGTGAGCAGTTGAGCCACAAATCCAAGTGCAGTGAATACACAGCATGCCCCGACGGCGCATTCGACAAGCCTTTGCCCAGCTGGACGAGTTCGAGGCAGGCAGCATAGTTGGCCTCAGAGACGCAGGTTGGGCGTTCCAGCTCATTGCTTGACCCTTGAACAGTTCTGCCTTCACTGCAAGTCGGTGCTGGACGTAATGGAGACTACAATCTGCTGGAGCTTAGCAAAATGCGAACTGGTCAGACCTTCAAGGCAGCTGCTGCCCAACCTGAGAATATGCAGGAGACTATTATTTTGAAATGACCGTGTGGTCAAAGCTGCACAATGTTGTGTTTGATATATTTAATATTTTAAGTGATGGCGTGTGCTTAAAAATATTAAAAACATTATTCATCAGTTGATTGTTTTTCGTGTCGATTTCCTGTAAATATGGTAAAATCACCGTTGTTTCCAGTGATTTAAGGAAATTGTCTTACACTGAAAGCGTTTGTAGATGACTTAGTTTTGACAAATAATTAAAACTGAACGTCTTCAATCTGCTAAACCCAAGTTCCAGGTAAACTAAAGAATGTAGATTATGAAAAGCACTTTCTTCTCTGAACTCTAGTTTGTTATTTTTCAAATCTCAGCGAACTAAATAAGTGAGGTTTTAAATAAATCATTACTTATAACAGCTAGTGAATTATACGACAAATCTTAAAATTTTTAGAAGTGGCGTACTTGTAAATGTTTAGTTCTCCATTTCTTGTATATGGTTACATGCTAAGTTGATGAATTCTAGCAATGAGTTATTTGTAAAAGCATTTCTCATTATGCTGGTCAAGCAATTCCACTTAAGATTTAGTGCAACTAACCATGTCTTATTTGAAATATACACCTGAAAATAATTACTTGCCAAACTATTCAATATATTATGGTTTGTATGTCTTTCAGTCTGAAATGAAACCATGTCAGAACTTCTGTTGCAATTGTAGAAATATCCAACATTTGAAGCACTTGTTCCTCATATCAAATTCCCAGATATAAAAGTTCTCTTATGCTCAGTAACTGAGAATAAAACTTCCCAGTCTGTATTAACTATATAATTATAACTTAAATCTAGAAATTCCAGCATGGCTAGAGAATCAACTATATTTAATGGAACCCATGTTAATTTATTACGCGACATGTTTAAATACTGCAACTGTACTGCGCTCAGAAACAAATTACTTTCAAGAAAAGTTATATCATTTTGAGAAACATCAAAAGAATTGTTTAAAATTTTAATTTTATTCTGCACTAAAAGCATTTTTTCAATGCTCCTAGTTTTTTGAAAAGTATTCCCGTTAAAAACAGGCAAGAAACTTTCTGTGATTTGCTAGTCACTTAAATAAATTACTGATGGAATTAAAACTGAATTAGAATCCAAATATTTTAAAAGATTCTAAAGAATGTAGTCCTGTGAAGTGGACTTCTCCCAAAGTGTCTTTTCGATGAAGCCATGTTGATCATTTCTTGCATTTCCGGTGTTATTAAATTAGACAGTTTATGAAATGTGTCATCATGGAAGCATGTCAGATTCCAGAAGTTAATGGGCAATAATTGTAGGTGCAAGAGACTTGCTAGTGTGTGTGCATCATGAGATGATATTTTGTTTCCATGCAGTGTGAGAAGAGCTAAGTTTTTTTTAGACTCCTGAAAGTGGAAGAACTGAGGTGAACACAGGTCGTTGTTATTCAAACTTAAAAACATAAGATTGTACGGGTGAATGAATACTTCTCCATGCAAGAAATTTAGACCATTGAAGGATAGGTCCAAGTATTGCAGATCTCAAAAGTAATTTTGCTCTAATGCTGTGAGATCATTGTGGCAGAGAAATAAACAACTTGCTGATGTGTTAACTTGTGGTAAATAAGAAAGATTTATATATGAGCAGGCAACCGTGTAATTGCAAAAAATCAGGTATTTTTGATCTAGAAAGTCTTCATTTACTTGAGTTTCAAACTGAAAATCATGGCATGGGTAGTAATTGACATCATTTGAATTATTATGTATCCTCCGTCCTTCCAGAATATTGACGTAATTGTAGCTATGGTGTGTCACATCTTCTGAATCTACAAGAGCATGCAAATTGTTGGCATAGGTGAATGTTAGATCTGTACTTAATGTATTTACCTCGTCACGTGCAATATTGATTGGGTAATTGTGATTGAAGACAGAGGACAACAGAAGCGGCATGTAGCATTCACAAGCAGCGCAGCCAGAGATAACGAGAGTCCTCCGGCGCGGAAGCTGCAGAATCTCGTTAAACAAAGTTACATTCTTCCAACTTAAATGTAGTTTTATTCAGTTCCAGTATTGTGATGTACCTCTCCTGTTTTATGAAGGGAACAGGAATGCTCAAGCGAGCATTTCCCGCAAGAGATAGCCGTAACACCTCTAATGTGTGCGATGAATTGCTTTTACTAAATAGTATTTCACTGATATTATTAAAGGAAAAATTGATGTAGTGAAAAATTCTTCTTCCGGTTTCCCAGTTATTTTTTGGCATGAAACAAGGAAATTTACCAGAAGATCCTGTGTTGCGAATGAGCAGCCTGGTGTCATCAACTGTGGCCAGCGAAACTGGAACACGACTCAGGTACACAGATTCCAAAATTATTAAAATCAAAGTTTACATATGCAATTTTTTTCTATTTCCTGAAAAACAAATCGGGATAAGCGTCCAATTGAATTGTGGCTTAAATCAATTGAAATAAGATTTTTGGCTGAACAAAAAAAAATGTTGTGCTTAAGTAAAATAAACTATTGTACGATGCACTAAAACTTATGAATTTTGTAAGATACTGGAATATCATCTCAGAAATATATGTTAAACTGTTACAATCAAGATTCAGAAATTCTAAATTTTCTAGATCTATGAAGAGATCTGCATCTATTTTGGTAAGATAGTTCACCTGCATATATAAAGAGCACTCATGTTGAAAAGGCCTTTGAACGTGCCTTGTCGAATATCGTGAATCATATTATTATTATTATTATTGAAGAAAAGACGCTGTAAATTAGTTAAATTCTAGAAGGTTTCTGGATGTAGGTAATTTATTTCATTGCATCTTTTTTGCCGGGGATAATTTTGAACGCATTTTCCTGCCGCAACGTGTCTCTTGGTGGGCGATGCATTGGAAGTGGCTTTAAGAAATTTCTGGACACGCGCCAAGCAGCCGAGAACAGCGACGCCCTGAGGAACTCGACTGGCAAGTGGGGCAGGTGCCAGTATGCGACAGCAGCAGCACGCACATTCTTAACACTTTCAACCCGATGCCGGTACACTGTACGGGCAACGACTTACTGGCAATGGGGACAAGGTTGAAGTGAGCTGCCTGCATTCTCCACTACAGCAGTATCAGTTGTGTTGGTCTCTGCATATCCACTTACCTTCGTCCTGTTAGTCCTGGCTACGCCGTACACGCCTACTGTACTCAGCAACGTTTATTGAGTCGCGTTTTGACCGTCTTCCAATTAGTGTATCGCGACAGATGTAACAGATTTTACAATCCATCACGTTCATTTGAGAAATTATTAAAAAATATCAGCTTTGTTTCTACGAACAGAAACGTTGAATAGTTGTATTTTTTTTTCTTACTCTCCGATATAGTGCAACGAAACAGTAAAACCATAAAAGTGTGAGGTTCGTTGTCAAGAACAAAGACATTTCTATATATAAACCTAGTCCTGAGTATATACTTGCATATTACTCGAAGTGTTAATAATGCCTGAGATTTAAAATTTCATGCACCTCCCTATTCAATTTCGTTTTATAGTTTGGTAAGCAAAGATCTTAAAATAAAAATATTTAAAAAAATCGCTTAACTATAAATAGGGGTAGTGAAATTTCGCGAAAAGATTTCAAAACAAGTTATATGTCACAACACTGCAGAGTCGTTTACCTATCTTCATTGACTGAATGAATTAATTTTCGGGACGTGTTAACTGTCTGCACGCGAATCACATAGGAGCCTTACCGATGTTGCGGAATTCTGAGTGGCCAGGTCAATAAAATTACAGGGCCACTGCATAGAGTCCTATACGTACACGCAGCGCGGCGAGATCACTGCACATCAGTTCAGAGCCTTCTTAGTGGTGATGGCGCAGATTGATGCGCGTGGCAGTGTCGCCCTTATCGCTCTCGCGCTTCTGAGTCTCAAACGCGGAAAACTAGTTCCAGGCAGGCTGGCCCGTGAAGTGTCTACCTCGGTCTATGGACCCAAACACTAACGCCTGGCTGTCCGCCACCCGCTCACCTCCACTAGCCACAAGGTGGCCTACATCTCAGGCGCTACCAGCAAACTGATGACTTTGGGTTGTCGTTCTTTCTTGTACTACTCGTTGGCGTTGTTATGTAGCGTGCTGTACGTGTATACCGAAAAATTATTTTGTAATTACAACATAACCATACTATAATGATCACAAATGTGTTCTAGTTTCTCAAATTGAGACAAAGATGTAACATCTGCAAAAGTCTGCTTTAGTAAAATTACTTTTAGAAATATACAGAAATGTATATAAACATTATTGGTGGAATAATTACTGATTTTCAGTATGTCCTTGTGTACATCCAATTATTGGGATTTCTGTTGTGAGGGGCACTTCATAGCCGATATTAATGCTCTTCAACTGTATCAAATTTGCCAAGTTTTAATGTACGCCTTTAACATGATAGTACTATAGTTGTACGTTTGGCGTTCTCAGTGGATCCCGGTTTACTATATTACTATATCTTTACACCACTAAAACAACCTTAAAGATTACCCTCAAACTAATAGGAATTTCAGCTCTATTCACCACGATCTTGTTGCTTTACATCTGAGAGCCATCTACAATGCACTACTGCCTTTGCTAAATAAATAATAAATTATAATCCAAAAGTCAGCATCGCTAAAATAGTCCGTCTGTATGACGAACTCAAACGTGTATGTAACATGATTAATTAAAACATTACAAGGTTCAAAGGAGTTATATTATTTCGTGGCAGCACATAAGAAGCTTTGTTTAAGTACACCTCTTGGTTATTACGAATCTATTATTTAAGCCATTGAATCCAATTAATTCAGCTACCAGATATTAATGTCTGGGCTCTAGAACAATGCGGACTGTATTTTATCGAAAAAATTTTGAGTTGACACTTATCGATACGAAAACAAAGCCAAACTGATCTTGTACAATCTGGCAACGCCGCTCCAATGCCGATGGCGCCACCATCGACAGGTTTGCCAGGATGTGGCGGTAAATTGAAACTAATTCAAACGGACCTGTAACCCAAACAATTAATATTTCAGCAGTCTGAGAAATGGTTTATAGTAATTCGATATTTTAACAGTGCAGAAGACTACAAACTAAATTCAAAATTGTGTCTTGGACTATTCCGAAGAGACGGCAATATTTTATGGTTTGATTGACATTTTTGAAAACCCTGCTAAAATTATTTTTTCAACTCGTTGTATATTCTACCGCAAAACGGAATAGTTGACATTCGGCCCTAATGATTGTTATCTAATAACTTAATACTGTGCTTTTACTCTACCGTTTATAAAAAAATTAATATATTCAAAATTAAACTTTTTAGAATTAAGTGCAGTTGTTACAGTAAGATAGCATTTACGTGTAGGTTTACTACCGCAACGAAATAAATATATATATATATATATATATATATATGTGTGTGTGTGATCGTCGAAGTGTAATCTACATAAGGGCATTTCCCTGGTTCAGTGGTCAGTGAACCGTTTAAATCAAGCCATTTGATTAATTCTACATTAATATCAGGCTTAAAACTCCACTGTACTTATTGCATATGTGGTGACTAATGTTTGTTCTTTATTTATATTTAACTTAGTTTACAAATTAAACAACGTGCACAAAATCCAATTCAATTATTGACGAGTAACTTGCATAAAGGTACGCAAAAATACCTTTTTTTTAACAGTACAGTTGAGGCATTTTTATTTCACACTGCAGAGCCAGTTTCTGTTTGCACAGTGGTGCTTATGCTTAGTTCTTAAAAAAAATACATTTATCAACCACGAAAAAAAATGTGCATGCAGGCTAAAGCACTTTAAGCATCAAGGTCCAAAAACATCACTCTTTCAGCATATTTTCAATATTGCCCATTCTCTAAGTAGTATGAAGTTTATAAAAACCATTTTTCACGGGGTGGGGGAACTTGCTTACTGCTATAACCCAAAGATCATACATAGTAAAGCCTCTTAGGAAGTTTAAAAAAAAAATACAGCTAATTTTTGCTTACTAAACAAGAAAGAACGTGAAAATACCACAAATATCCTTCAGAATCACTGCAAGTGGCAAACATTCTGTCGAATATGCAACTGTGAGACTTCTGGTTCTGTCACCAGCAATTAACTTCTTGGTAGAAAGGAATGTAAATTCTACGATATACTCCATTTTAAGTGTACATGTAGGCCATAGACGCAGTTTGAAAATGGGGAAATATAACATATGATATTGTGCAACATATTCTCTTCAAACCAACCCAAGTGAAATGCGATTTAATTCACATAAAATAACTTTAACCGAACCTAACAATACAGTAAAATATTGAATCATGTTAATTTCATTACTTTAACTTTTCCAGCATGGAATAACTACTTGATTTTTAATTATATATTAAATTAATTTGAAATTTTACTAAAACCTTAAAAAATTATACAGGCCTTGGCTAATTTAACGCTGTCAAAATATGAAGAGAATATTTAGTCAAAAAAAACACTAGCTCATTCATGTCTGGAAAAATGAGATGCCTGCTTTGTAGACATAGGTCTCGTTTGTCACAATACCTCCAAGGTTGAACAGACTTGCCTACTTGTAATGAGTGTGTACTTGTGTTTTTTAAGTGCTGTGGTATATTTGTGCTTCTGTGATAACAGCATGCTATTTATCCTTTATTATTTTATGCTTTTATTGAAATTACTGCACATTAAAATGTCAGTAAACAACTCTACTGCCCAATCTACATCTACTAGCCATCAAAAATCAACACCTCTTACACGAAAAGCAAAAAAAAGATGTCCAATGAAACTGAAAACCGTTTTAACTCTGGATGGAATACTCTTGTAATTTTCCAAGAGAAATTTGGTATAAAATGTTATATAATGGATTCTCAGTGTTGGCGAGGGTGAAGTAAGATGAAATGGAGCAGTTGTGGAGTGCGAAACTATGAGTACTCTGAGTAAACCCAATGACTATGCTGATAAGGCTTTCCAGATGCTAACGTCTAGATTGACCTTGCGGACCTGCCGAACTTGTCCTTAACCATTGCTGAAAATGCAGCAAGCATTAATTATAAGAAATTTACCTTTTTAAATACATTTATATAAAAGGACGGGAATTTAAGTACTAACAGTCTAGTACTTGTCAAAAGGTACACACGCGAAGGACCACACATTTTTCACATGGTTGCGCAATCGCAACATTTTGCTGGCTTAGTCAGTTCCATCCGGCAGAAAGTAATAAGAGAACACATCTCTGTTTTTTTGACTCCTGCTACAGGCCAGAACTCAGATGCTGGGAATTAGACACATGCATCTATAACTAAATCCCGGCAGCCCTCGGACCTCAACATAAGATAATCAGAGCTTCAAACCACTCTCATCAGCTGCACCGGTAAATTTACATTTTCAAAACGGGCGTAAATATAGTACCCAAACACTTTTACTATTAAAATAAATCAGTACCGCGTCACTCGACTGCCACTGGTACAGTAATCAATTGTGAATCCAAAGACCACCTGTTTCCAAAAAAATGAATTGTGAAGCAGATGTTGAAAGGATCATTAATTACTTATTAATTTTAAGTACATCCCCATTACAGGCAACATAATGATACTAAAGCTGCAAAAACACAGCTTATCAACAACAAATGTAATACTAATGCACGTAATTTAGGAAGTCCATCCCCTGGTGGAATCACAGGCGTTACCTCAAATTTCAAAAAGCATAAATTTGTACAAATTATGTAGTGTACCAATTGTGGAGCGAGGGGGAATTGAAAAACTTCACCTACTGAAGGACACACCATATTTAACAGACCTGCACTGAATAAAATATAAATTGCCGCACCAGACTATAACTAGGTTAAAATGTTATGGTGCCAGTGAAATAAAGTTGCAAAATCAGTACCACTTCAGCAAGAAGTCATGGGTGCTGTCATGGTATTGGTATTTTGTAACACCTGCACAGAAAATAAGCAACAATCATTATTGCAGGGTGCACAATACCTAATAAATGCAAAGAAAGTTGTAGTCTTGGAACCAAACTTTTATGAGTTCTTATCACAGCTCAATGAGACGCTGTTATCAGATGACTGGTTGCCTCATTAACATGTATACTTTTGTAAAACGCAATATTTCCTTATAAATGATCACATCTGGAAAAATTAAAGATGTCGTGTTCATTGCAACAAGTTAAAAACACAAACAAGCACAAGAAGACAATGTTAACTCAAAGTGATTACAAAAATTTTAATTAGGTAACAACACTACAAATCAATTCCACACATTATTTTACATTTTACATGTGCCAAGAAGATATGTTGTGCATAAATTTAAATATGAACTGTCATGCTATTTTCCAAGAACCACTCTCTCCACTGGTTTTTACGAAGCCCTGCTCTCCCCATATTCTTGTGTTGTGTCTGGAGTAAATTGAAATATTTTTTGGTGAGAATGCATATGCTGCAACTGATTTCCCCAGGCACATGATGTTGCTATTAGCTGGTATTACGCTGGTTGTATTGGAGATTATACGTTAGGCTTTAAGTGGCACAGTTATAGCAACTTGGACTACATATGTTCAGTTTGCCAATGTATTGGTGAGTTAAGTGTACTTTTAAGGAATGGTGCAGGAGCTAAAATGAAGGCTATCACAAGAGTATGGGAAAGTCACATAGGGTTGTTCCTTTGTTGGCTGAAGTTGTGGCGATGTCAGTATTAATTATTTCCTTTCAGAAAGAGAGAATACATTGGTGTTGATTAATGAGCTGGAAAAATATTAAACACAAAAGATGCAGGCATAAATCAGACTAAATGTTCCTGGGGGTTCAAAGAAGTTAAGATGGGAGGATAAAAAAGCAGAATGGGGAATAAATACACTCTGCTGTAGGTTGGTGTATGGGGCCACTGGTTTGTTGTGGTGTGTTTACGTTGTTGAATCAAGACTTCTACATTGCGTATGAAGCAAAAAAGGTTGACCATGCCAGGAATACAAACTGGGTCCACCTTAATTAAAAGCTACAACATGCTATTAAACACTCTATGGTGAAAGTGGCACTGCCAGTGGATCATCTTCATCATCACTGTCGTCCGATACATTTACACGGCCATAATGTTGCAACTCTCTTTCACAGTCCTCTGCTATGAGCCCCTCAGAGTGAGCCGTGTACGTCTGCCACCTTAAAGTAAATATTTACAAAATGTGTGATCACTGATATTTTTTGGGGAAAAAAAAACATTTTGTACAGAGGTTTACAGAGACAAATAATTTCTTTCACCCAACAAAAACATTACAAACGTGCATCAGCATGCAAAAAATGTGTGGGCTCCTGTGTGCGTGTTGGCAAGTACCAGCCTGCAGGCACATTGCCTCTGTACGAGAAACAATTCAGTTACATGATAAGGCCACCTGGCCTTGACTGTATCATAAATCACAAGGCATGAGAAAAATATGGAGTAAATGTGCAATATCAAATTATGTAGGTAGTAAAACACGCCTTGTCTAGAAATTTATTGCAAAAGCTGTTCCAAGATCAACTGTCTATTCTGGAAGTGAGATTGCTGAGTATCAAATGACATCAAACTTGTGTCGCCATGCAAGCAGTACATTTTGCTGTCTGTTTGCTTTACCGCATGTTCCCATCAAAATCCCCATATAAATATACTAATTGCCGACCACATTCAACGATCGCCAACAGTGTGTTTTCCCATAATTTCAATTCAAAGCATATAGTGCATACGCCTAAAGAGGGCATGCATCAATTGTTTTTTAACACGTGAATGCAAAACAACGCAGATAGTCTAAAATTGGTACTATCGATAGTATTGATATTATATATATATGACAGGAATTCAAGTGCTCACAGTGCAGTGCTTAAGAGGCACGTACACACAAAGGACGACACACCTTCCACCACGCGGTTGACACGTTGTGTATGTGCCTGTCGACAAGTACTACACTGTGATTGCACTTGAATTCCTGTGCTTGTATATATTTTTGGTAGCCTAGCGGCCTACTTACAACCTTATAGATAGTATTGTTTACGCTTATTCTTACATGCTTACTGCATTCGTAGGTTGACGACAGTGAGAAAGAATTTTGCATTCTTATTCTACACTCGTACGTTGGCAACAATGAGAACAAATCACACAATCCAATACACTAGAAACTACTGTATCGAACAATCTGTGATATTGTTATTGTAAACTGAATTTGGTGTAAGATTATGGACGCAGTATCTTAACGGCGTGATTATTATTGGAACCTATCCGTTGTGGGTTTGGTTAGTATCGTAAGGGTTTCGAAACGGCTCGACATGTAATGGTTGGCACAAATCCTAGAAAATAAATAATTTGTCGCAATTGTATCCAATGGATTGAGCATGGATAAAATTGTTAAAATCAATATTTGTTAAATTTTGCTCAATTTCAAGAACTAAAGATTTTAATTTGAGCAAAAATTTAACCATAAATTTGCTTTAATAATTTGTTGTCAATGACATTTTCCAACTGCTTATTGAAACAAATCTAAATTTCGAGGTTAAGATTTATATTTCTCCAGGTCTAAAATAAAAGTCCACATTCACTGTTTTCCCGCATGCTTCGTATCTCTCTATTGGTCAAGTGAAAAACATATATTCAAGAATCCACTGTATTTGAGTTAAGAAATAGGAAAAGCAATAAATCACCTTGTCAAAATAGATAAAAGCATAGAGCGTAATTTTCCAGCGAGAATAGGCGTTCCGAGCAATAGTTGATTGTGATCTATAAAACTACTTATACAGTGTTATGAGATGTGCAATATAACTCATTTGGACAGTTTCAGAATTATTGCACATCCTAAACAGTAAAAACTGCATGAGACATTGTAAGGAACAGGAGCTGAACCAAAAGTCTCCATTGGTACACATTCCTGCATTTCTGTGCCTTCTACATAACTCAGACGATGAAGTGAACACAGTTGTGCACACATTCTCTGATTGTTTCTTTCTGAGATTTCACATCATGCATTATTTCCATGTCAAATTAAATATGTGCAGTTTTTAGAAATGGCATAACTGTATTCACTTATACGAAGCAGAATGTAATTTATATAACAAAATATGCTAAATTAAGTTATAAATTAAACTAGCCCTACGATGATAACCGAAAAAGTTAACTTGAACCTGTTATAAACAGTGCATACTGCCACATAGTTATGTTAAATATGTACAGCAATTATGTAAGTGTGGCTTACTTTTCTGCGGTGACTTGAGAGAGGGCTTCCTTCCAGACAGATGTCACGGTCTCATCATCAAATGTCTTCCCCTTTCCTGTCCTACTGTAGAAGTACCTCTTGCAGTCACTCCACACTGACTCAATGGCGTTGTAGTGGCAGTGGTGTGGAGGCAGCCTGATGCCCAGCTTCTCTAATCAGAATATCAACTCTGTGTCTAGAAAAATTAACAGATATGCAGTTAATTTGTGGACTACATGTTTTGTATCTACAAATAACAAACAGAAATTCTACGCAACTACATATATTGTTAGTCTGACAGCACATGTTGCCAAGTACACAGCTGAAGTTATGCGACCAGTATTAGACTTGGCATGTAAACAGATTAAAAAGAGTAGGCAGTGGAGGAATGTAACACCATTGAGCATAGAGAGACAAGCACTGCAAAGTTGCACATACTGTGTGGCTGGTTTGTGCTGTTTGGCCAACTCGTACAAGTCTGGACGCGTTGCTGTCGGGCAGTGTTGAATGCCCATCTCTTTGAGCCATGATGCGAGCTGCAACTTAGTCCATTTCGATGTTGGCAACTTCTCAGACTGAAAAAAGATGGAATTTGTTAATGAAAATAATAGTGCTTAACATGACGACAAACTTTTCACCCAAAAAAAAAAATCTTATAGTCCCTCACATAATTTTGTTTCTGACATACATGCAGTACTTAAACAAAGAATGAAAAATTGTACAACGAGGTGTACAACTGGAAAAAGTCACCTGCACACTGTGGTAGGAGGCATTGTCGAGAACAATTACAGACGGTTCTTGAAGACGAGGAAGCAGCTGGTCCTGCAGCCACTTCTCAAGCATTTCCCCGCTCATTGTTCCGTGGTAGTCGCCCAAGTTACTACCCGGAGCGAAGACAATACCAGCATCCTTTACAAGGACAATGAACCTCTTCCCCTGGTCAAGGTTGCGACGCTTGCAGGTGTATGTGGTACCATCCTGCCATGTCTTGGATGGAAAACTTGTGTATAAAAACAGAAAATAACATTACATGACGTACATTACTCAATAACACTGAAACCACCATGCAACAAATTTTTTCCAAGTTAAGTGTTCAACAAACTGGTCCTTATTTGAGCACATAAGTTTGGTTTTTTCATTGATTTTCACCTCTCAAGTTAATATTAGTATTTGTATAAGTTTCAAGCATTGAAAGTATCTGTTTATAAGGCTGTGTATTAATGGTATTTNCAAGTTAATATTAGTATTTGTATAAGTTTCAAGCATTGAAAGTATCTGTTTATAAGGCTGTGTATTAATGGTATTTGAAAAAATTGTCGCAAGTATGTATTGTACCAAAAGTACATACCTTTTGAGAAAAACCATGTCTCGTCCAAGAACACGAACATCCATCCTTCTTCCTTCAGCTTCTGATATTGCCTCAGGAAATCCCTTCGCATTCCTGAGATTTTCAGGTCTTCCAAAAGCACCTTCAGAGCATCAGTCTTCTTCCATGAGAATCCCAGCCTGAGAAGCAGTTGATGCATAGAAGTCCTACTCCCATGGAACCCGACCTCACTGCTATTCTTCTAGCCTTCCAGGATTGTATCCAGTGACACATGTTCTCCTGGAAATTGTTTACACACACACACANACTGCTATTCTTCTAGCCTTCCAGGATTGTATCCAGTGACACATGTTCTCCTGGAAATTGTTTACACACACACACATGCCCGTGCGCACGCACGCACGCGCACGCACAAACTTGCCCTATCTCTGTCATGCTTGCTCTATCTCTCTCTTGCGCTCGTTCCCTCTCTTTCTCTCTCTCTCTCTCTCGAGAGAGAGAGAAAGTGCGCGTGCGAGAGAGAAAGCGAGTGCGAGAAAGAGAGAGAGAGAAAGCGTGCGCGCACAAGAGAGATGAGAGAGAGAAAGAGAGAAAGAGCGCGCGAGAGAGAGAGAAAGAGCGAGAGAGAGAGAGAGAGAGAAAGCACGCACGAGAGAGAGAAAGAAAGTGCGTGCGCGAGAGAGGGAGAGAGAAAGCGCGCGAGAGAGAGAAAGCACGCGCGCACGAGAGAGAGAAAGAGAGAAAGCACGCGCGCACGAGAGAGAGAAAGAGAGAAAGAAGCGCACGCGCGAGAGAGAGGGAGAAAGCGAGAGAGAGAGAGAGAGAGAGAACGCGCGCGCGAGAGAAAGAGAGAGAAAACGCACGCGCGAGAGAAAGAGAGAAAGCGCGAGAGAGAGAGAGAGAGAGAGAGAGAGAGAGAGAAAGAGAATACGTGCGAGAGAGAGCAAAAAGCGGGAGAGAGAGAGAGAATGTCCATTCGAGAGAGCGTGAGTGCTAGAGCGAGATCGCGCGTGCGATAGAGAGCGAGAGAGAGAGAGAGAGAGAGAGAGAGAGAGAGA
>NQII01014876.1:0-17643 GCA_002778355.1 Clitarchus hookeri | reverse complement strand
AGAAGCATTGAAAAAAATAGCTGCTGAATTGGGAGTTGGAACTTCAACAGTGTCCGACTGGAAAAAGCAAAGAAAATAAATTGAAGATTTTTGTTGTAAAATGATATGTAAAAACCGTTAGCATCAAAGCTTGAAGATTCGACTAAGGGCTACAAGAAACGCAAAGATAGGCTAACTGCTATGGCTTGTAGCACTGCATCAGGGAAACATAAGTTTCCTCTTGTCATTGTAGGGAAATTCAAGAATCCCCGAGCGCTAAAAAATGTGAACCACGATACGTTGCCAGTGGTTTACCGACCACAAAAAAGTGTGTGGATGGACAGTTTTTTGTTTAAGAATTGGTTGTTTGATAACTTTGTTCCTGAAGTTCGAAAATTCCTGAAAGAAAATAGTTTACCAGAAATAAACTATTTTACTGATCAACAATGCTCCGTCTCATCCAGGAGAACAAGAACTCGTGAGTGGAGGAATTAAACGTAACCCCACTGCTGCAGCCTATGGACCAGGGAGTCTTTGAAAACATCAAAAGAGTTTACCGAAAAAGAACTGCTTAGTAAAATAATTGAAGAGGAAGGGGAAAAAAAGTGTGATTGATTTGTTGAAATCAATCAATATCAAAGACGTTATTTACATGGTTGCTGATGCTTGGGATTGCATCACAAAAAGCTCTTTGAAAAAGTCATGGGAAAAACTGTGGCCAGCTATTTGGGATACAAACGAAATGGCAAGCGATGATTTGGTGCAAGTGGCAGCAGACGACCTTCTGCGAATGTTAGGAGCAATAAGTGGGTGCTCAGATGTTGATATGGAAGACGTCAGTGAGTGGCTGAAACACAACAATGACGTGGCTACGGCACTATGACGGAAGATGACGTGGACGAGGAGGGAGCGATCACACCGCAACAGCGGACGAAACATGTAGATGCTGCGGATCAGCTGACAAACATCACGGCGTACTTGGAGCGTCAGCCCGACACCACTCCAGCTGAACTATTAATGATAAAGCTTTTGCATGACCGTGCTTCATTCAAAAACCACATGTGTTTAACACAGAAGACAATGGACCAATTCCTTGCTAAGAAATAATGTGAAAAGTTATTTTTATATTTTTTTAATGTCTTTTAAACAATTCTATGTAATTTTGTTACAACACATAGTTTTTTACCGTAATAAACGGTAAATCTGCTTATGTAAGGATTTGTTTTGCTTATTACCCGGATTGCCTTTGGTCCCAGTTAGTACGGATAAACGAGGTTTTACTGTACTGGGTTTAACGAGGAAGCGATTTTGTAAGGCCATTCTCAGGAACCGTCAAAAAATCATAGAACTTGTTGAAATCATACAAAAATCCCAGGAAAAGGCAATAAATCGCAATAAATACTTATTTTAAATATGTCCGCGAGTCCACAGCTATAAAATACATGGGTTGTAGTGTTTGTAATGACGCAATATTCATAATTTTTCGCGACACGGGTGTAAAATTCTTTCGTGTGTATGAAGCTTTGGAAAGCGTCGTAATATTTTTATTGGGTTCAAGTTTAAAGCAGTGGTGGCTCGTTTCCCGTGTTTGTTTATCCGGCAGACGTGTGCGTTTGTAGGTTATCAGGAGGACGTTTGCCGTGTTACGTTTTATCAGTAGTCCGGTTACAGTTTCGTTTCGAACTTTGGTTTTCACAAAATTATTTGTTTGACAGGAAATTCGTAAAAAAAGGGAGGGATAAATGAGGTATAAAAAAGCAGACAGACAGTGGGAGTTCTTTATCTGCAGACATGGGGGATTGCAGATCAGTTGCTTTTCTGTACCACCCGCCCGCGGCCCGCTACTAGCGTGGCTATAGGACAAAGCAGCCGCGTACGGCAGAATGCTTCGCTGCCTGATGCACGTACGTATGTGAAGCGGCCAGCCGTTTGAGATGCTCCTTTTCTTACACAAGAATTTAATTACTGCAGCATATATAAATCATTTGAACTTTTACATACACTTTGGGGAAACTTTACTTTGAATTACATATTATGGGAAATTTCGAATCAACAAAAAAAACCTCTTTGCATGAATCTTATATAAAATCATCAACCAAATCTATGATTCCCTAAGATTCAGTGGATTCGGTCGCCCCATCCCTATTAAAAAAACATTCTCTCGAGAAAATACCGATTTCAAGAATATTTCAGCAACTTGCTTAGTGAAATTATTATTGTAAGTACAATAAACANCTCTCGAGAAAATACCGATTTCAAGAATATTTCAGCAACTTGCTTAGTGAAATTATTATTGTAAGTACAATAAACATTTATTTATTCCAATAACACTGCCTATAAATTTATTAAATTCCAATAACATCGCGTACATGTGCATTTAAACGTTTCGGGCAGGCAAAGTTATTATGGTAGCGGTTTAGAAATTTGTAATTTTTCATTTTTCAGCTTCGAAGCGGACAAAATGAAAAATGAAATTGNTATTATGGTAGCGGTTTAGAAATTTGTAATTTTTCATTTTTCAGCTTCGAAGCGGACAAAATGAAAAATGAAATTGAAAAATATGCCATAGATTTTGTAGACAAAATAGGTCACGTAACAGTTTTGTAATAATAATAATAATAATAATAATAATAAAAAGAGGCCAATTGGAACAGGGCCTCATTCTCCCCTCTTTCGTGACTTTGACCTGCTTGGCCAACCTCGTGTTTAGTTTCTGAACCCCCTCTTTTTCACTTCCTCGAAGGGGGCAGGAGGCACCTCCTCCAACCCTTGTGACAAACACAAACATACAGCGAAAAACACAGCCCTTGGTAGAAAAAGTTTATCCTTTGCCTGGAACACACGGTACTTGAGTAGTTCTTGCTNGCAGCGAAAAACACAGCCCTTGGTAGAAAAAGTTTATCCTTTGCCTGGAACACACGGTACTTGAGTAGTTCTTGCTTTGATGCTGGTCCACCCTTCACCACTCAAGAGATATGCGGTCACTCCCAGAAGAGTGCGAAAAGCTATAACGCGGGTTTGAGTTGTCCCCCAACAGCTGCATCATAACGGGCTTGTACTGTATAATCTTGTTTGGAAGACGTCTGCCTATTGAATTAAAATAATATTTCATTAACACATTGTCTGAACTTCCCTCAACAAGCTACTGGAAACGCACTTGGGGGGTTTGTATACGCCCTCTGGGTATACACGATTCGGAAGACGTCTGTCTATTAAAATTAATTAATATTTTCTTTTAAAAACTTGTTATTTTTACGATAAGAGACTATTAGTCAACTTAAAACAAAAAATTTTATTTTAATGCAATTCTTGGGGTTTTGGGGGGTCGAAATCGGTTGGAAACGATTTTGCCAGGTCATTCTCAGGCACCGTGAGGCCTTGCGAATTCAGGTCTCTACTGTAGTCTTATACAGAACTGTTGCCAAGTGCTGCAAAGCAGCATCAATGAAAAATTTTGTTGAAGCAAAATACAGCGATCCTTACAATAAATACCTTGTTACAATTCCAAAAGAGCAACTTCTCAGTCATTAAACAATGCAGTATTTCATTTGGAAGAAAATATACATTTACAGGTCCCTGCAAGTATACATGAAGCTATAAACTATCAAATGACTACTACTGAACCTTGATCATCCCATCATCATCATCATCATCATCATCACCACCACCACCATAAGTGATGATAGAGGTTTCATAACATACAGTAACGACATTAGACAGGTTGAGAACATACGTGTGCATTCGTAGTCACAGTCTGATGAAAGTCATGCCCCCAGAGAGGAGCAGGACACGACGAGAACAAATTGTCTATTTCTTTGGGCGAAAGTGCTCCATCCTTGTCCTGGTCGTAGCGTTCAAAAAGGGAAGACACAAACTGATGTCCTTTGTGAGACAGTTCGGTGGTGCAACCCGCAGATATACGAATACTAGAACACACACATTCAGGACTTCATATGACATGACATCAACAACATCTGTCCTGTAACTCAGGCTAAACACAAATACATGCAGTAATATTCAAAACTAAATAAATTAGCAAAAATTTTGCACTGTACTTTTCAATATTACACATGTGGATTTCAACATTAGTCAGTGCTGTGACCTGCAGATCTGAATATCACTAGGTTTTATTGGGGAACTATTTCACTGCAAAACCATCACAACTTCATTGTGACAATAAACTACAATAAGGAAAAAAAATAGTTACCAGCTGTATAAAACAGTTTGCATACTTTTAACTGTTTTTCATGAAGTGGGGAGATGGCATGGTTGCTACCCTTTTGTAGCTTCCACCAGAGGTTGCACCCCCCAGGGAAAAACCATCACGCCGCCGTACACACCACCATTCCCACATCTCAAGGCCAGCCAGCCAGCTGCCCTGCTGCCAATGCCTGTATGCAGGCAACCCACAACACACCGGCACTCTCTACTATGGCCTCCCTCCAGCCACACCGCCACTGGAGGAATGCACGTGTATCCTGATCTAGCAGACTCGCTCGCTCGCTCCCGGTCTGCATCTAAATAAGAGGAACACAGCCTCTATTAGCCTAGTTGCTCTCCGGTCTGTATCATGGCCACAACTCCTGTGCTCCCACTGTATCCGTTAGCAACACGTACTTGTTTTCCAGCTGACGTCCCGGCTACAACTCCAGCATACCTGCCATGGTCGTTCGCTTCTGCTACGTCTCCAGTACGTCAACTGTCGTACCTCACCCGCATTATTCATCATGCCGGACAGTACTAGGGTCACTCCCGCCCCAAGCATCTGTAGCAAGATGCTTGCACTTCCTCTTCTTCTCCGCTTGGCAAACTAGAAGCTGCGCCTCAGGCCCTCGTCAGGGTACAGCCTGGGTGTGTGTGTAGCTAGATAAATAAATGCAATCACACCTAATTGCAACGTATTTTTGCTACCAGCTCACTATCTTTCTACTCACCTTATCCCTTCTTTCTTCCTTTTTTGACCAAGTACCCCCAACAATACTTCTAGGCTCCACCCTTCAGGCTGGTGGATAGATAGCAATTCCTCTCTTACTGGAGACCAGGGTATGGGTGAAGTCCCGGCTTTTCTGTCACCACGGGGAAGGTAAGAATGCAAGCTTCACTCACCAAAGTGGCGAAGCACTTGGTGTGCTGGCAGTTGTCCAACTACCTGGGAAGGCGAAAAGAGGAGCGAGAGAGGTCACTACTCTCTGGGAAGCAGTCTGTTTGTCCCTATTATTGCCCTGAGCCACGCCTTTGCCTAACTGGACACCTACTACAACCCAATCTATCTCCTTTATGCCATGCCACCAGGCTGGGCAGCGTACGGCAGCAAGGAGGGCTATTGCTCTGGCCAGGGACCGCACCTGTCAAAGTGTGCACAGAGTTATCCAACCTCAACAAGTCCCTGTAGGATGAGCCTCTGCTTCCCAGCTCTCTGAGGGAGACGTAACTAAACACCTCTAACAACAGACTACAGTCAACAGAGGCTCTCAGAAGATTTACATCATTGATCACACAATACATTACACTTCCATGCATCATTGCTCACTGCACATGTTTTACATCTACACTTAACTATCCAGCTCTGTGAAGAGGCCTAGTTCAACATATTTGAAAACTGCAGGTTGCAGAGGGCGTTTCCAAAAGGATATTTTTGTGTTGGTGATGCAATGGATTGGTGCACCTGCAGTGTAGACTTTTTATGAGGAAACAAAGAGGTGCTGTGGTTTCCTACGAACAATTTTTTCTGCAATTCTCCTGCCGAATACCACATTCACACNTTCCTACGAACAATTTTTTCTGCAATTCTCCTGCCGAATACCACATTCACACTTTGAGACTTTCAGGATGGTAACAGAAACACGACTGTCACATCAGAAAGAATGCTAATTTACAAACGTGATTATTACAATTTCTAGCTAATCTAAATTTATGATTGGGTAATAAGACAATTTCCTGAATTCTGAGGTAGAAAACTAATATACCAAGTAATATTTTCCTAGAAAAACCTTCTCAAGAGATAAAGAAAAGAATGCCAAATTTAAAACTGTTTGCATACAGGGAAAATTATTTTCTATAAGCAATATGTTGAACTGAATAACAGTGGTTCCAAATAAAAGAGAACCAAAAAATATTGATCATAAAAATAGACATACTTTTGTATACAAATCTAGAAATGTATTCCTTATTATGCACTTGCATAATATTGTATTATTCTGAATGCACTTGGGCTTTTTCTTGTTATTTTTCTGTTTATACCGAGGGTTGTGTTCCCTAATGTTTGTTTACTACGAAACGTGTTTCAGTATTGGTAAGTGTAACTTGAAACTGTCAGGAGATGTAGCTCTCATTTAATGTGTAGACAAGAGTTGGTATTAAAAGTAATACACAATAGGAATATTTCCTAAAAAATCAATTATCCCTTTAACGATGCCATCAAAATAATTACAGTACACAATACTACCAGGCAAAATATTATTCCCATGCGCACTTTATTTTTCACATTACCACAAGTGCCTCTCAGGAGGAATAATCAGAGAAAAATTTCAGTGCAATTTCAAATGTGTGATTTTATTTTACTGTCGGCTTCATCATGACCATGTAGTCATTTGTGCGTGTTCTACTTACTGTGTAACCGCAAACCTAAAGTGTCTTACTAATTTACCGGTGTTTTTCAGGCGTGCGAGATGGCCCATGTAACAGTCTCGCCAAGCATTAGTGGTGTATGAGGGGGCCTACACTCTCATTCAGGCAGGCATAAATTGGATTACTTCAACAACATGTCATCTCATTGACGGGGTGATCTGAGGAGAAGCCACGTGGGTCAGCGACCCACACCCGAGAAGTCTCTCTCGCTGTATTCAAGCTGGCACCCATTATACTTATACCTGTTATATTTACCGACCACCTCTGGAAAACCTGGTACCGTAAGTCTAACCCTGCTCCCCGCTCCTGAGACCACAGCAGCCCATCAACTGCAGATCATTTTCAGTATAAATAAATGATAAGTGTTGCCAGTTTCCCCATGTAAAGAAGTGTGCTTCCAACACTAGTACACAGCCTCAGTGAAAAAAAGGTGCTCAACTTCCACTGTTTTTCCTAACAAAGTTTGTAGTTTTTGTACCAAGTTCCACCCTGCCTGCTGTCAAATAACAGTCAACCAGCTCGACATTGACTAGGCTTATGGCCGGTTTCACCAACAGTCAACTATTGATTCCAAGACCCCTGGAATTGCAACCACTCTATCAAAATAACAACCCTTATTTGGGGAACAGTGAAAAAGAATTTTATTGAAAGGATATTTCCAATAAAGACCCCTTCGAAATAACAACCCTTTTCCTGGTAACCATGAAATGTCTTATAATCGAGAGTTTACTGTGCTCAATCCACAGTAAGTGGTACTTAGGGATGCAGACTGTTTCACTAACTTATAGTGACCCTGAACTGCCCTAGGTAGACCTTAATTTAGGGGTCCAAAATAGGGCACTTAAATCCTTAAGGGCCCCTTAACAAAGAAGTAAACTAAAGGAAAATGGGTGCTAAAGAAGAAATTGTGTATATAGATAACCCCAAATGTTTTATACAGTTTTTACTTTTGTAATTTAATATTTAGTAAAGGAATATAAGAAGTTTAAGTTATTGAAGCTGGATACAAAGTCCTTGTTTGCTGATATAACCTATGCATTTATAACAAAATACAACTTGAGCTAAAAAATTGTGACAGGCACACATTTTGACGTGACAACGTCTTAAATTAGGTTGCGGCTGGGAGTCACTTATGAAAAAGTGTAACGCTCGGTAACGTTACGATGAGTCACCGAACGAGAGAGAGGCCCGCCGAATGCCTTGCGTCTCTCTCCCACTCAACTATGATCGGTCTGCCGCGCGCGCAGCACTACGTTGTCACGTAAAATCTTCGCCCGTAAAACCGACTTTACAGGCAACCATTTTTTTTATGTATGTGCATTTTCTAAGTATTCACAAGAGGCATAACATCCGAGCGCTTCCGGGCTTCAGAGGGCACGTTAAATATACGGTCCCAGTTGTTATCAATTGATAGCAGTCGTTAAGCAATTTCAGAGGTCCTTGGGCGGCCTGATAAACTCTGACACCAGAGGAAAAAAATATTTTGGTCACGTTCCCAGCCATTGCAGAATTACGTTTTGTTGTTATTCCACAGGAACTGTACAATTTTCCGGTAATAAAAAGTATACTATGTCCTATTTCGGGACCTAAAGTACCTACGTACCAAATTTCATCGAAATCTGTTCAGCCGTTATGGAGCTGAGTGGTAATAAACAAACAAACAAACAAACGAACGAGCAAACACATACATACACACAGTTGGGTGGGTGGTACACGGGTGAATGCAGTAGTAGAACTGTGCTCGGTGGGTGTATATAGTGTAGCCTCTTGCTTCTATGTTTTTTCAACAAAATGTGCTAATGGCAATTCCACATCATGAGAACAGTGATTAGATACACTTTTGCAAAATACAAAAACAGTGCAATAGGATCTACACACACAAATCACAGACCACCTTGCGAACACATATATAAATACAACAATACTCCCAACACAAATTTTTACATACAGAAAATTAACTGACATCAATTATTTAAATACCTTCAGCAGTTTTGCTTTCAACATAGTAATGAAATAATATAGAATTTTGCACGTACCTAGGATGAAGATATTCTCTTGACATTTGTAAATTGTCATTATATCCAAACTTACGCAGCACTGTCCAAGTTGTTTCATTCCGTCCACGTTGAATGAAAAGACAGTGAAGAAACAGAAAACCTACGAATATTAAAAAAATAAGGTGAATCTCTCTGCTCGACAAGCAAGGAACATAAATGCTACAATATGTGAAAATCAACAAATACCACGCGCACACAAAATAACGAACTCCTCACCGGTAAGAGTAACTCCGTCGCCTGCGACGCCATCCGGGCAGTTCCGCTGGACAACTGCCTTCACGTCCTCCAGCACCTGCGGCTGAAGAGGTGCATTGAAGCAAAGCCGCTGGAAGGCATTTAATTCGGTATCATTGAGAATGCCGTCATTATCTACATCGCAGATCTGAAATACACACCGTGAAATGATTAAATTATTTACAAACTCTTGTTACCACAATTCTGAAAGTTTTGTGCTGCAAATAGGCATGAAAGTTTGCATAAACTTCAGAAAGGACTAATATTAGGGATGGCTTGGTTAAAATCCTCGACTCACTGGTATCATCTATTATTCCAAAATAACTCAAATAGATTAACTAACATTTTACCACTACAATTATCAATTCCAATTCGATCACATGTTAAAGTAAATACTACAAATATCATTGTTAAGTTTGAAAGCTGGGACATATGACGGATGGAATTACTGTACGCATTTACAGGTTGTGTGAGAATTAACTCGCACACAGTCCACTTCATCTAGCCATATCCCAGTAAATTTACAGTTTAAAAGAGTATTTGCAAGTGTAATCAGTTTAATAAATTACAATCTCAACTTTGGGTTTTCAATGTATGCAAGCTTATGGGTGAGTACTTATGCCATTTCTTCACTTGGAAATTTAACATTTATTTAAATTATATTTCAAACTGAAAACGGTTTAAACATTTTAGCAATTAAATTTGACAACAAAGGTCTGATTTCAATAATTTTAAAGTAAATGTAGTTATGTTTACATTCATTATTTAAGTGTGTAAATGTTATTCTAAATTAAATATATTCAATTAGAACAACATTATTTTTCATTATGAATGCATTTATTTCACTGTTAAATGTTCTTACTCCTGTTTATTTTGTATTTTATTATGTTTTCTAATAGTTTTGTGTTTATTTTATTTGTATTTTAAGAGCAGATTTTTTCAATGTGCTTCGGAAACCAGGTCTGTAGGAGACATTCAAGGAATGTTTATGCTAGCAGATGCTGTAAGGCAAGACGTGCGCTTACGCGGGGCAGATATCTGCTAAAATAAAAACAGTATCTTGGTGAGAAGGTCTGTGACTGAAATTCCAGATTACTTGAATAAAACCTGCATGCATCGGGTTTGAGAAGCCTTATGTTGGAGTTGGCTACAAATTGAATTATTTCAATAAATATGTGCTTAATACCCGGCCCACTCCCGATCTTCCCCTGTTCACATAATACCATTCCAACGCACCTTCAATCCACCAGAGGCCAAGCACACATTCCAACGCACCTGCTGCGGCATCCCAGTTGGATAATTTTCTACAATGACATACGTAAATGTCTGTGCAGAGAATTACCAATCTGCTGTGACGTGCAACAGGCCGTCCACAACCCCCGGCACTAAGGGCATTGTATTGCTCACTGCTAGCTGCATCATTTTAGACACTTTAATTGATTTGAACATTTATATCCACTAGTTATACTATATTTTATTATTTGAACTCATTTACAACATAAAGTTGTGAATTTCCAACAAAAACAGACTATTTTTGTAGCACAGAGAATAATAATTTTTAGCAGGAGGAACAAATTTTCTCTGAACATTTTACATTTCCGGAAGACTGATTTTGTTCTATTTTATTATTTCATTATTAATGACCTCTAACGTTAAAGAAATTTTGATAAAATTAATTCTTCTTGAATTATATCATTTTTCTCTTTAAACTTACAATATTTTCTATATTGCAAATTTTATTTTTGTAATAAATTTTTTGAAACTCAATAAGAGTCAACTATTCATTTGAAGAGTACAGCGAGGCACCCTCATGAACAGCTAAAACCCTGGGGAATTCTTAATCATTTTCACTAGTTAACCACAAAACTCACGGGCGGCGCTGGTGGCTACAAAGTCAGAGGAGCTGTGATTTGGTGCAGATTATCACGCATTAAATACATGACGTATCACATGGTACTGCCAGTTGTAAACATAGCACACACAGTCTCAGGGATTTGGGCCGGGCAAAGATATTCTCAGTCACTAGATACGCACACTGGCAGATCCCTATGGAGCAAGGATCTCGCCCTTGTATTGCATTCACCATGCCTGATGGTGAAACCCTGCAGTTATGAGTCACGCTATCCGGATTAAGAAAAGCCCCGAGCACTTTCCAATAGCTACTGTCTGCAGAAGTATTGGCACTCTACACTGGAAAATTCTGTTGCGCCTACCTGGATGACATCTTGATCTACTCTTCATCATGGGATGAACATAAATTACAGCTCAGTTTAGTGCTGGAACGTCTATACCACAACAAACTTACGTGCTGCCTCAGGAAATGCCGCTTCGAAAAGCGGCAAATCAGAATATTTAGGGCACACTGCGACACCAGAGGGAAACGCAGCCTTGCCAGAGTCAACAGCCGCAATCCAAGAAGCTGAAGCACCCAAAAACCGGAAACAGCTCCAGCAATTCCTCGGGACTTAAAATTGGTTGTGCGAGTACGTCCCTAAGCTGGCTGAAATTACACCACTAAAAGAACTATTGAAAAAGGGCATAAAATATTGGTGGACACAAGAGATCATTTCAGAAAATAAAGAAGAGTTTTAAGAACACCAGTCTATTACTTCACCAACCAGACTGATCATGTCCATTGATTTTGTAAACAGGTGCCAGTGGCATGGGAATGGGCGCAGTGCTGTTCCAGGAAGATGAGGATTGGGTATGCTAGTGCAAGTACGAGTACTGCCATTAACGAGACAGAAAGGTGGTCACCACATAAATGAACGGGAATTACTCTCAATTGTTTGGGCTATCGAAAGGTACCGACACTACCTCGAAGGCCAACTGTTCATTTTCCGCACAGACACTCACGCCTCAGTGTGGCTAGACGGATGAAATAAGAACACGCAAGCCAACAAAGTGGGCACTGTTGATGCAAGAGTTCTCCTTCCAGGTGGAGGGGAGCATTGTAAGGGTGAGGAGAATTAGTTACGAGATGTGCCATCACGGTGTCCAGAACAGAAGCCAGGTATGGGAAAGAATGTTACCACCAGAAAATGCAGCCAGGAAAAGTAATGAGAAACCCAATTGGTGCAACAGGTCCCTATTTTACTTTCAGAAAAACAAAAGCCAAACGACCATCAGAGAAACAATAGCCAAACTCCACTGAGTGGAACTAGTTCATAAGCGAACAGGATCGCGACTTGAAGTTAGAAGGGGAACGTGAGAAAACAGAAAAAATGGAAAATATGGGTTCCCGTCAAACTGTGCCCAACACTATTGTGGCACTTTCATAACGAGTTGGCCGAAAATTCGAGACAGCAAGAGACTGTGTGTCACTGGTGAATGGAACTGGTGGAAAGAAATTACACGGAATGTGAAAACACACATGCAAGAATGCAAAAAATGTCTCACTTGTAAGGACTACTCTATGCACCATCCCGCCCCACAAACCCGAAGACCAATGAAACCTTGGCTCGAGTTAGCCCTATACTTGTAGGACCCACGACTTAGATCAAGTGGCGGGAAAAAGTTTGTTTTAATAGTCACTGGTCAGTTTTACCACCGCGCTCAGAAATGCAGAGGCCAGTACCATAATTAAGTACCTGAAAACAAGGTACCCGAGAAGCATGCTGATGCACAACGGTACTAAATCTACCAGAAAATGATGGAGGGATGCTTGTGAGAAGTGGCAGGCAAAGCGATACACCACGCCAACCTATCACCCACAGAGTGAAGGAATTGGGAAAATAAAAAAAGGGGGCAGGGATAAGACTCCACGTGGACAAGCATAATAAGAAATGGGAGCAGTATCTTCCAGTTATCCTGTTTGCATTGTGGCATCGGTAAAACCATGCCATCGACATGTCTCCTGGTGAACTATTGATTGGGCAGAAGATACGCAGACCAAGAGACTGGGAATAGGTGGCTTTACATCAAGAGGCAGCGAAAACTCCAGAAGAGCGCCACGAGGCTGCTAGATAAGCGCAGGAAAAAATTCCAAAGCAAGCGATACCGTAAAGAAAAGACTAAGCCTCTCGCCTAGATCAGACCCAAAGATTATGTGTTTCTGAAGTCGCATTTAGTGAATAAAGCAAACATAAAGTTCTGTGCAGGATTCACACCAAAATGGGAAGGCCCGTACTGTGTGATTCAGCAGAGAAGACACAAACATACGAGGTGGTTATATGACCGGTAAAACTGCTAAAGGTGCATCAAAGCCAATTACGGAAAGTGCAGGATAATAGACCATAGGTAAACAACCTGTCAGCATCACCAGCGAGAAAAACCCCAGAGGAAACCTCGGCTGAACCCATACCACGAAATAAAACAAGAAGACGAGGTAGAAATATGGGTTCATTCTAACAAACCCAAAAATGGGCCCCTAATATCAATATGGGTGACCGGTGTGGGTAAAGTCCAGTCGGATAATATCCCTACGAAGCGACCAGGGGGAAGTTCACATAGGAGAGGAAATCTATTGTACGCTGCCACAAACATACATAAGAAAGGACCCCCACGAAATTCCCCACAGCCTAAATGAATACACCATCCCTAATGACCCTGCTTCCTCTAGACAATAGAAGAAGACAAAAATACTACGATGGGCAAGAACAAGGTGTGGGAAATGGAGGAATAGAGGCGGAAGACACAGAAGAACTCCCATGGGTTGACAATGAAGTAGAGATCCCAAAGAGACAGGAAAACTATGTCCACAATATGGAAAAGGACGCTGAAGGAGATACGGCCCTAAAAGACCTTACCGTAATATCCATTAGGGGCCCTGATTTTGTCCAGGCACCCACGCTCAGAGGCACACCAATAAAGAAGTCAAGCACAAAATTCTACAATAATAACAAGCGCCAGGCCCAACATGATGGGATTCTGGGGATTTGGCAGCATGTCGTCTGAAAACACAGAGAAGTGGCCTGAAAAGCAGCCCCAGGTGAATGCTGCAAACTTGGATCCTGAGGCTCCCGAATGACAGGCAGAAACAACGAAGGAAGTTGAAGAAGGCATGCCAATAATTTTTTCCCCACGATTTTTCCCAAAAAAATTGGAATGGCTTAAAATTTATGGCGTCTTAGATTCAAGTAAATACAGTATTTTATTCTAAAGACTTCTAAATATTAAATCAATTTATTTATATTTGTAAAAAAACCTCTGATTTTCCACTGAAAAGCAATTAAAAGTGGACTTTGTGGTCACTCAAAGTTATGCAGAGTTTTGTTTAAACTTAATATTTGGTGTCAAAGAGTGGTCATAAGTAACTTTCTGGGGTATTATTTAATTCCAAAGATTTATAAATATTAAAATAAATTTACATATTTGTTAATAAAATCTCTGACAAGCACCTAAAAATTACATAATGCTAAATATTAATTTTTTTTTGTGACAAGGGGAGTTGAATATACCTTTGTGGGAATCACTTAATTTTTACTTTGGAAAAGACTGCAAATAAAATAACTGTTTAGTTTCGAAAACACATTATTTTTACACCTGAGACAACGAAACTCTCACAAAAAACAATATTATTCATACCACAATTGTGGGTTATAGGGGGGTCAAATTCTGTCTGTCCTGATTTTACGAAGTCAGCGATTTTATGAAATCATTCTTGGGAACCATGGTGCTCCCTAAAATCGGGGCCCTACTGTATATCATAATACAGAAGAACACCTTTTCTACACCCCTTGATTTTACATTTTCCCATATTTTACACCTGTATTTTTGGTCTCATGTAATGTACATTCAGCATAAATTTACCTCTTTTTGATCTTTCCTGCATTTGAAACATTTTTTCCAGGTCCCTTAAGTAGCATAAAAAAGGGGTTTACTGTATAATTACAATGATTTCCATCTCATTTAGCATAAGGAACAACCTCAAGAGTGTTTGTACCTGGGGTCCAAAATAATCATGTCCAGTAATTGAAAAGCAGTCTATAGAGTTATTCCTCCACTTTAGCAAATTTCAGAAGCAGCAGCTAGTCAACAGTGGCTAGTGGCACCAAAACTGGAAGACGGCAGAATGCAGTGGGGTGGTCCCACGACAGCAGCGGTGACTGACTTCAAGGACGGGCGTATGATGCTGCAGCCCAGCAAACTGGACTCTCCCATTTTCAGCTGACATAAATGAGTACGTACTTTTAAGTCCAACCGAAATAAGCGCACAGAATGACGTAACACTGCGCTAGCTTTAACAGTATTGTTTGCCATCAAAAATTTGCTAAACTTGTAAGTAGGCAGGCTGGGCTGAACATTTTGTCGACAGCAAGGTCATCAAGATATATACGAAGTTACTCAGCGAAGCACGAACAAGGAGGGTATCTGTCAGTACGGAACCATTCCAGGATTTGCCTCGTGTGATTTCAGAAACCAAGGTAAACAAAACTCAGGGTTTTCAGACGAGGAATTGAACCCATATACTCCAGAATGCAAGTACAGTGGTCGCTCAGTAAAGTTGAACTTTTGAGATGATCCCTAACATATGTGTTGTTTTCTGTTATCACTTTAGGCAAATACTGAAATGGAACAGAGACCATTGTGGATTTCTTCCTGTTCTGCTGTCGACCAGACATCGAGTCACCAGCGCCATGCTAACGGTGTGCCTGGTTTCTAAAGTGAAAACTGTGCATTTAATATTTTTATGCCATCCAAAGATTAAATCATATTTTTTACAGCAAAGTTTGGCAGATGAAGATATGTTTCGCGGCTGAGGTAAAAACCACAGCCGGGCATCACATGTTACCTATCATAATAATGTGTTTCTTTTACTTACCTTAAATATTCTTTTCAAAGCCTTTTTACAACCTTCTGTGAGCTGTAAAAAAAATTCATTGGAACACATTAAAGTAAGTTTTTATTAATACAGACTATCATCACTTTCACTAACTGTATAAGCAAAACAAAAACAAGCACACTGCCATTAAAAATGTTTCCATATCTTCAACTAACAGTATTTTCTAATTTCTATTTATGCATAGTATATTTTTCAAAGGAAGGAAACTGTATTTNTTCAACTAACAGTATTTTCTAATTTCTATTTATGCATAGTATATTTTTCAAAGGAAGGAAACTGTATTTACACCACCTAACTGTTAAATTCACCTAAAACATTTCAGTAACCCTGTTTTTTTCAACCAAGAATAGTCTTAATTTTCTTCACATTTTTTTTAAAAACACCAAAACTTCTATAAAGTTTAGTTTTGAATGCCAGAACAAAGAAACACTGCAAGAGCATAAAAATAATTCACTTTCCTGGGAGAGTAGCATTGTAATAGGTAAGTAATTATGAATAGTGTCTTACCTTGAAGTAGGACTGAGAAATATTATTGCCTTATATTTTGCTTTTGCAGAAATTACTGTGTTGAAATTTCCTGGGTACTTCATATAATAGTTTGTAATTTGAGTACTTATTAGAAATCTGATATAGTTGCTGTTTACATGATTCCTAATTCACTGTGTTCCTTTATGATCCTATAATTCCCAACTGCAGTAAACAAAAGTAAAGCAAAATGCACACATTCGTACGCCTTTTTCTTTTTCCCCTTCTTCAAGTAGAGAAAAAATAGTTAGCTGCTAGTGATAATTCAGCCCGTTCGGATTATGTCTGTTTGTTGCTGNCCTTCTTCAAGTAGAGAAAAAATAGTTAGCTGCTAGTGATAATTCAGCCCGTTCGGATTATGTCTGTTTGTTGCTGGAACAGTGAACACAAATAACCGGCCTGTACCCTGGCCAGGGCCTGAAGGGCCGATCCCAGGATGTCAACCAGAGTGACGCTTAGTCTCGGAAGATGCGGAGGTGTTCGACTTATTGGCCGGCCCAATAAATCTGATTACATCTACCTTGGTATTTTCCTTATGCTCTGCTTGCTATTCTTTTACCATCTTTCTTGCTTTCTCCCCTTTTGTCCACAAATCCTCAACCATACTTCCAGGTCTGGGCACGCTGCTCCAACCCCTTCCCCCCACCACCCTCTAGCTTTGTAGACAGTTTATTCCCCTTGTGGTGTTGGTAGGGGTATGGCGGTAGTCCTGCCTTGTCTGCTAACATGGGGAGACAGTGCGTAATCTCTACTCTACCCACACTAATGCCCGAGCATTCACCTGCTGGTTTTCATTAAGACATAGAGGTATACTTTTCCTCTCCAGTCCTTAAGGCATACTACAAACAACCCTCCCGCTCATCGCTGACTGGGGTGCGGCAGAAGTCCCCCCCNGCTTTGTAGACAGTTTATTCCCCTTGTGGTGTTGGTAGGGGTATGGCGGTAGTCCTGCCTTGTCTGCTAACATGGGGAGACAGTGCGTAATCTCTACTCTACCCACACTAATGCCCGAGCATTCACCTGCTGGTTTTCATTAAGACATAGAGGTATACTTTTCCTCTCCAGTCCTTAAGGCATACTACAAACAACCCTCCCGCTCATCGCTGACTGGGGTGCGGCAGAAGTCCCCCCCCTTGTCGGTTGCTACGTGGAAAGAATGTTTGAACCTTCTTCCACCCTAACAGGAAGGAAGGGTGCCAAGTCCTGATTCCGGGCAAACTTCGTTGACCAACGATACTGTATTATCATTGTATGTGAAGCTCATTGAACTTTCATGACATCATGCTTCCTTCGGCTGAATTTCTCCTAAGTTCACGACACAAACTGGCAAGATGGTGGACACGCGAGTAAAATACACCAAACACTGTATATATTCGTTTAAATGAAAATGTTGGGGTCTGTAAAATGTATTTCTATGCTAAATGACAATTAATACTA
>NQII01014874.1:2950-17288 GCA_002778355.1 Clitarchus hookeri | reverse complement strand
CACATATACATATATTAAAATAATTCTGAGTAGCATACTTATAGCTACATAGAAGTCGAGACAATGTAATTTTTTCCGTGGCAACTTGCATGTGAGATTTTTTTTCCGTGGATTGTTACAAAATTAACTTTTATGGCCTGGCGAATGGGTGGGGGTGGGGTGTATGTGTGTTATGTAAAGTCAATAATTCTCTTTGTGGGTCGGAAGTTTGATCGACTATATAGCCAATGAAATATAGAGGTGGGAGTTCAGTCGGCTGCTGATTATTGTCATACTAGGGAGTGGCTGTGCTCTGCCATCTTTACGAGAATCGAACCCTCAGTGTCACACACATCCAACTTAGTTTGTTGTAATAGGTATGTATTTTTTTTCGATAAATTTTTAATTTTTAAATATTTTTCGCGATTTTTCATGATTTTTTGAGTTGTAGGTCAAAGAGGTCAATGTTACGGTTTCCTACATTCAACATGGGTGCCGGAGTCCGTCATGTAATATGTTCAACGATTTTTGTTAAATTTATTCTATTTTTAACGTTTTTTCTCTATTTTTAATATAAAATTATTGGGGTCAAGGTGAAGGCCACCAGCATCCAACATGAGTGTCGGAGTCAGTGATGTAATATGTTTCTAAAATTTTATTAGATTCATTCGATTTTTTCACAATTTGTTTCTCAATTTTTCATTTTCAAAATTATTGAGGTCAAGGTCAAGGTCGTCAACTACCAACATGGTGGTTGGGTTATCAATATAAGATTTTCCTTATATTAAGAATTAAATTCTTTTACTATATTCTCGGTTTTTTATTATTTGAAGTTGGGTAGGTATGGATAGGGGTTCATGGTTAGGGTGATGGTGATAAGTGGTGGGGAGGGGGGGTAACATTATATGTTCCTCGATGTGTAGAATTAGTTTTTTTCCATTTTTCTGGATATTATAATAGTTGCTAGGAGTTGGTTGTCAAGGGGGTGAGGTAAGTTTGGTGGGATGAGTATGAGGTTAAAGTTTTATGTTCTTCGATTTTTAAAATCAATTTTTCGATTTTTTTGCAATCATTCTTGAATTATTATGTTTGGGTGGATTATGGTCAGGTTGTGGGTGGTTGGTTAGGGTGGTGGGCTAAGTGTGAGATCGACATTATATGTTCATAGATTTTCAGATTTTATTTTTATTTTTATTGATTTTGTAATAATTACCAGGGGGTGGTGTTGGAGATACGATTAGGGGATGGCGATGGAGGGGCGAGCAAGAACAGGGCAGTGTAGCATTATATGTTCTTCAATTTTTTAGAGTTTGTTTAAAATATTTTGCGATTTTGATAATAATTAGCATGAGGGGGAAGGGGAAGTGGATGCGGTGAGGGCGAAGAAGTGTTGGGTGGGGGAAGGGGTAGATGAAGGGGTGTGTGGATGCGGTAGGTGCAGGATGATGTTCTGGGGAGGGGAGCATGTACGCTGGACCTCGGTCCTCTGTCATTGGCTCGGAGCCTCAAATCCTCTTTTACTGATCTCAGGACTAAGTGGCACATTCCACTAAGAGCCTCGATTCCTCTTGCTCGCCTGACGACTTTTCCGCTCTTGCTTCGAAAAGCTTCGAATCCGCTTTCCTCCATTTTCCATTATTATGGAACTTATTTGGTAAAAAAAATATTTTTCGGTGAAATATTTTATTTAGGAAGTGCTTTCTGTGGTAAAACAAGAGATTTTGTCGAAAAAGATGGCCACCGGCTGACCAGAATTACAGAGAAGGAGGTGACGTCATCTAAAATGGCGAACAGATCCTGGCTATTGATGCATGATGCATGCCTTAGAACGAAGATAACTATACTACTCATGTCCCAACCCAACTATGACTTTGAAAATTGCCATTGGGGTGACGAGAAACATACTTTGACCCTGTACGTTAGAAGCAAGTAAACTAACCGCTACGCCACAGATGCATTCTTACGTTGTTTTCTATGTTAATACGTTATGCGTACTTTCATTAATTTAATCTGGTGTTAATATGGCGTAATTTACCTTCAAAAGAGCACATCAAGTTTTTACCAAGCTCGCGGCGGAACTGTAATTAGTTTGACACTTAATTACAAGGAATGTGCTGGTCCCACGTACAAAAATAGACGCAAATTTGTACATGCAGGAGAAAATGAATGCTGCTGACAGTTGTTGACTTTATCTGAGAGTTTTTATTTTCTTTATTCCTGCATTCTGTTCCTTATTTTTGTTACTTATCTACCTTATATTTAAGGTAGCCATGCAAAACCACGCGAATGTACTCGCATTTTGCAACACACTTTTGACATTTAGCTGTCTAAAAAAACAATATCGAATACAAAATATGTATTAAGGAATAATTATGAACACGTCTTATAATATTTAAAAGAAACGTACATATTTGCACCTTAGCAGCATAAATCAGATAAATATACAAAACCGGCCTGTATTGTTGCACAATTAATGTTGCAAACCCGTAACTTAGTGGGACACATTATTTTCAAACTAGTCAAAATGGACTTTTCCCTGTCGTCTAAGGAAAGAAGTAGTTCTCGCCATAAGTGGATCCTCGGAAGTGATGACTCATCAGCCTTTAGCACACATCTTAGCTTGGATTTCGGAGATGGTATCAGCAGTTCACCGAATATCAGTATTTCTTCAAGAATTGTTAGTACACCAGTACAGCTGTTGCTCTTGTAAGTGCACAAATACAACAGGTTTACAAGATTTTGTTGTAAATTCACAAAAATTTGTTTTCATACAAAAGTGTTTTAGTTTCACTTACAAAAAAATTATCGTGATGTTAGATATCCTATATATCATTCTCGCGACTTTTCACTTCAATGTGTTCCAATATCTTTTATGCTTTTTTATGTGCAAATATGATAGTCGAGATAAAATAATTTAAGCTGAATTCCATTCATTATTTGGTTCTACTGTAATCCATTATCTATAATTTAAGCACTGAAACCGCTGTTCATTCTCTTTTAACGATGAATTACAAAATACTTGAAACAACTACGAAATTAAAGTCTATAAACTATTTTATATTAGTCATAATAGAATTTGCCGCTTTAATATAGTGCAATAACATTCTTCAAAATGTTATACTGTTTAAAAGTGCAACCCTCCTCCAGCCAGGTAGGGTATTCTCGGAATGTGTGGAACTCCCAGAAGTGATAAGTGACTTGCGGCTGTTTACAATATCTTTGTAACAACACGAACTTATTTCGTTATTCACAAAAATTCTATTCTCGCTGATGAACAAACAATGTAGAGCTACGAAAAACAACTTTGTGAATCAACACAATTTTGTAATTATACAAGAATTTGTCAGTTCCAGTTACAAAAATTTTGTACATTGTAGTACGCATAATTTGACGCTTTAAATGCTAAAAACTGCCATGAAAAAAACGAAATAAATTAAATGCTCACTCATTAGAACATCGCACGTTCAACACGACGTTTTGACATGGAAATAATTTTTCCACTCACCGCTAGCTTTGTTGAGAACCTAAAAAACCTCGCCAACTGCTCGCTTGCGTGTGAAATCTGTGGCAAATATTAAACGCGCATCTGCGGATAAAATGTTTCATGCTATAATTTCAGAATAGTAAAATTTCGCATGTTTTATTTCCAGTCAATTTGTTTCGCTCTCCTGCACCGTATCCTCAAATGGAGCTACGATGCTTTCTGAAGTAAGCAGACCACATGCATTTAGTTGTATGTATCATTGGTCTACTTTCCGAATGAAGAAAGCCGTATGAGATCACTTTCTTGCTCTGTGTATATGGGAGTGTTTGTGTGTTAGTTAAAAGATTTAAACTCGCGAATCGAATTTCACTTAACTCGATACACATATTTTACTGTTCCGCGATGGCTTCCCCCTGACCTGCCACGCGCGAGCGATCGGAAGAGGACAGAATAAGTAATATGACAGCAGGCGGCGAGTCACTAAGGGACGTTCGAATGGCAGTAGAGCGATAATCCTAGAAGGGTTTTTTGTTACAAAGTTTGTCGCAGTGCATTCTTCGGCCTGGTGTAGTGATAAGCCGTTTTTGCGGCTCGCACGCTCTTGACTTTCAGCAGATTGAATTCCTGCGTACTTATTTTGAATTTGAAAGGGCTTATTAACGTTCCCTGGAGTTATGCCTGAAGGCTTATCAGGGGACGGCTTACAAACTAACTTATGACCTAACTTAAACTAACACCCATGCCTTACCTAGGATTCAAACACAGAACCTCCCGTACCTCAGATCGGCGGCGCACCAACCGACTGCGCCACGGGAGCTCGGCTTCTTATTTTTAAAAATGGTGGCATAATTATACTTTGTGTCATATACCGTATCTCTGAAATCTTTTAAATCGAGTTTTCCTTCTTAAATTAATAAGCAGGCAGTAGGTACTTATTGTGTGAAAATAGCTTCAGTCCACCGTGTTGTAAGATACCATCGTTGGAAAAATTAAGCTAAATTTCTTAACAGAGGAACAAAATCTCACCATAATTGGTATAAATGTATATAAATGAATAGTCTCTATTTTTTTATTTTAAAATTGGAGGACTTGGTTTTTTTGTTGTATGCCACATTTATGAAAAACATTAAAAACACATACAACTAAAATTGGTGTGCAGAATAATTTAGTGTGTGCACTAAATTTGCCAAGTATTTGTACCAATCGTACCATAATTCCTCAGGAATTTCTCTGATTACCACCATGTGTAGTGGATCATTCCTTTTGCTGTATCGATTCTTTAGAGATTCTAAGGTTTCACGAAACCCGACAAGCGAAGAGGAATTTAGTACAATAAGAATTGTCTGTAACTTTTTTTGTTGTTGTTGAAGATCTGCTCACTGGTTTTCTGCTCCCAGCTCAAGACATCATTCCATTCATCTCATTGAAAATTGACCAGCTTACTTGAGTAATTGATCTTTACTCTGAGGAGTAGCATTTCCCCAAGTCATACGATACTCTAAATTCATTCTGTACACAATATAATTTTTGTGACAAGTTTTCAGTTTGGCGTAATTCACTTATTCTACATTTGCCAACATTAAACCGCTTATCACTTTTATTTCCAAGTTATGTTACAATGAACACAACACATTTTTTTCATGCATCGCATATGAATTTGACTATCTATAGAGTCATCAAATAATTTCAATAATGAGCAAATAAAAACAAAAAAGAAGCCTAGAGTGACGATGTGAAAAGCATGCTGAGTACTTGACGCGCACTGCAGGCTTGGTTGGTCAAGTGAAGGCGGTTTGGAAACAAACTGCCCACTGTTATCATCTAGCCGTTTCGAGCTCTGTGAACTGGTAAGTGGTTTCCAAGCTGGCCCACGGCGATGCACAGGCCAACTTCTAAACAATACGCCAAATGAGCAGACACACTGCGAATAATCCAACATTTGTTTGAGCAGACATGTCTTCGAAAGAAATTTAGCACCTATTTCCTTTTATGATTGGGTGACGAATTTTGACTGGAATTTGGTTTTGTAGTATCAGTATTGTTACTGGTCCAGTAAAATGAGAAAGTAGCTTCCTAGACTCGCAGAAACCAATAATGAAAGAATATCTATGACGTGCGCTCAGTACGCTGCATTTTAATAAACAGTAAATTTTCCCGCGGTAAATCATCATCTCTATACCAAAGAATTAAGACGACACGTTGTTTATGTAGGTGCATATATATATATATATATTTATTTGCATGTCGATCAACCTGAGTTAAAATTGGCGAGGTTCATGCTTCTTTAAATAGTTTATTGAAAATATTATTTTGTAACTAATAACAATAAAAATATTTTCTATAACACTCACTAATATTTCCACTCTCTTCAATTAACTTAGATATTTATATTAAATAGTATAATTAAAAACGTATATTATTATTTAAACAGCTATTTAATTAATTTTCTTTGTAGAAATCGACCTTTCACATTTTCCAAATGTAAAATTTTAGAGACGTTCAGATTAATTATTCGAAAAAAATTATTAACAGTAGAAACTATTTTTTATCCGCGTAGTGGAAATTTTATTAAGGAAACAATTTACTCATACGTATAGAAGAACTGGAACTCACATCTGCATCACCGGTCCGAGAGCATTGACTCAAATAAATTACTTGAAAAAGCCTAATAAAATATTTACAAATCATAAAAAAATATTTTCTAAAAAGAACGGACATTAATATAAATTTAATTATATGTTATAATATTTACCCGTGATTGGCCGCAGTAGTAAATCTAGTAATTATTCTAGGAATTGTAAAATAATCTTTCAAGGCTTGAACTTAGGTTGTTAGCAATACATTATTTATATAGGCAATTTTTAAGAGGCGTATGAACTTCGCAGATTTACCAGGCACTTTTCCATACTGTTGTACACTGAAGAACCAAAAAAACTGGTACATCAGCCTAATATCGTGTAGGGCCCCCGCGATCACGTAGAAGTGCCACAAGACGACGTGGCATGGACTCGACTAATGTCTGAAGGTATGCAGGAGGCAGTTCACACCATGAATCCTGCAAGGAAGTCCACAAATCCATAGAAGTGCGAGGCGGTAGAGATCTCTTCTGAACAGCACGTTGCAAGGCATCCCAGAAATGCTCAATAAAGTTCATGTCTGGTGATTTAGGTGACCAATGGAAGTGTCTAAAGTCAGAAGAGTGTTCCTGGAGCCACTCGGTAGCAACTCTCGACGTGTGGGGTGTCGCATTGTCCTGCTGGAATTGTCCACGTCCGTCGGAATGCACAATGGACATGAATGGGTGCAGGTGATCGGACAGGATGCTTACGTATCTGTCACCTGTCAGAGTCGTATCTAGACGTATCAGGGGTCCCATTTCACGCCAACTGCACACGCCCCATACCATGACAGAGCCTCCACCAGCTTGAACAGTCCCCTGTTGACATGTAGGGTCCATGGATTCATGAGGATGTCTCCATACCCGTACACGTCCATCCGCCCGATACAATTGGAAACGAGACTCGTCAGACCAGGCAACGTGTTTCCAGTCATCAACAGTCCAATGGCGGTGTTGGCGGGCCCAGGCGAGGCGTAAAGCTTTGTGTCGTGCAGTCAACAACGGTACACGAGTGGGCCTTCGGCTCCGAAAGCCCATATCAATGATGGTCCGTTGAATAGTTCGCACGCTGGCACTTGTTGATGCCCCAGCATTGAAATCTGCGCCAATTTGAGAAAGGGTTGCACGTCTGTCACGTTTAATGATTCTCGTCAGTCGTCGTTTGTCCCGTTCGTTCACGATCTTTTTCCGGCCGCAGCGATGTCGAAGATTTGATGTTTTACCGGATTCCCGATATTCACGGTACACTCGTGAAATGGTCGTACGCGAAAATCCAAATTTTATCTCTACCTCGGAGATGCTATGTCCCATCTCTCGTGCGCCGACTGTAGCACCACGTTAAAACTCACTTAAATCTTAATAACCTGCCATTGTAGCAGCAGTAACCGATCTAGCAAATTTGCCAGACGCTTGTTGTCTTATATAGGCACTGCCGACCGCATCGCGTTACTCTGATTGGTCCCATACCTCTATTATTTGCATACGCACGCCTATACCAGTTTTTTTGGTTCTCTAGTGTATCTTACAACACACTAACCGCACATAAGTGAATCTTCGATATGTGCCTGTACTTGACTATACAACAGACTAACACCAATCAAATGACAGGGCCGCCGCTTAAAGTCCTATAGGTACAGGCAGCATGACAAGTACACTGCACGCAAGTTCAGAGCTGTGCGTGTAGAGGCGATAGCGCACATGATGCCGCGAGTCGGTCTAGCCCTTATCGCTCCCGTGCTTCTGGGTATCAAACGCGATAACTAAAGGTAGGTGTCCGCCTTAATACATATCGTGGCCGCTTCTTTTCTTGCTCAAGCCATACGTACGAATAATAAATCATTTTTTGCTTAACGGCTTCAAGTGCTGTCGATGGTGCAATGGAAAAACAGTTTTGTGGTGACCAAAAAAATTTTGTTGGCTACCACAATTTTTTTTTTGTTAATATATACATGACAAAAGATTTTGTGTTGCTAGCAAAATTTTTTTTGGTCATTCCAGTATTTAGTGGGAACTATAAAATGACGTTTGTTGTCACCAATCAATTCAGTGTGTTTGTAGAATATTATGTGTCCATTAGTCGCAGCGAAAATGTTACGATAATAGCAGTAATACTGATTAGTGAGGTTCACAAAGGTATTTTGCGGATTGTGGGCTTTTGTAGGGACGTATTAACTGACAACAATTAAACACTAAATTCAAAGTAGTCATGAGTGGGATTCGAAACTTGAACCTCTAAACTGCGAGCTCAGCGTGTTACTATTACGTTACCTTGCTCGACGCTAAAGTGTTGAATTTAGCGTGTTTATACCTGAAATACTATAAGTGGTACACACTACAAGGCACACCATGGAAAGTTAATTTTCTCAAATCATTACGTGTAACATTTACTTTCTTGGAATAAAGGAAATATACAATCCGTTCATTAGTACTTAAAAATATCCCTCACGGGTAAGTTTGTAACCTGATGCAAAGAACCAAACACAGACAAATATGACGTCGTGACCAGACGTGGCAACTTCGAATACGCCAGAGCTCATGCGCAGAATAAAACATATGTAGTTTTGCAGTCGCAGCAAAATGTTTTACTGTGGATAACATGAACGCTGTTGCTGCAAACTAAATAATTCGTGGCAGCCAATACACTTTTTTTCAATAAACGAATATGTTAGTGATCACTAAATAGCTTTCGACTAGTCAATCTAAGTGTTATTGGGCACCACAGTCTATTATTTACTTACAACAAAATTTCGCCTTGGAGAGCATCAACCAGAACTGGTTTTTGTAGCAACTAACAATTTTTTTTTTTTTAACCGTTGTCCAATTAAATTACAGTGCTTCAGGCAAAGCGAAGCAGTTTCTTAAGAGATTCCACTATCTGTCTTATTTCAACACTCTTAGAAATTCCTGTAGATTTACGGAAACTTTTACGGAGATGTAGTGTTAATTTACGGAAAGACGCTCCGTAATAACGAATAACGGAAATGAGCTCTGTAAATATAAAATACGGAAGCTCATCGTATTCTTATGGCTTCGATTTTAAGACACGAACAATGCCGATGATACCTGAAGCGTATAAAACCCCATCTTTACAATACTACTTCGTGTAAAATAGTAGTAGGTGAGTGGCAAGCCACTCATGAAGTGTCAATTCTTTTATTTTTGAAATTCCTGACAAATTATTTTTACTTTTGTATTGTCATTTTCATACACAGTGAAACGCCTACATAACGAAAGTAAAACGTTTTTATGTTACTTATTTTTATAACGATTTCACGGAGATTTACATGAAATTTACGGAGAGAACCAAAATGAAGAGTTTGTATTTTTAGGAATATGTCTGGATAATTTGTAACCGGCATTTTCCGTAAATTTAGGGACAATATTTCTAACAGTGAAGCACTCCCCATCGAGAGGTTGTGTAACGGTCAACGACACAACGCGAGAACAATCGGCAAGTTTGAAGATAGCAGCGATAGTTCATATCTGTTTAAATAAAGCGTCGAATTCAAAAACGTTTTTCACTGAGTTTTGCCAAATCAGCTCTGTAGATTCATCCTTAAAAGCGTGAAATACTTGAGAAGAATAAATACTCAGCTCTAAAGGTTATCATTTTGGTCGGCCTAGAAACATCCTTGTTATAGCGGTCAAGGCCAATCATTGTCGCGTTCTGCTTCACTGATATGAACGAGCAGGTAAATCGTGTTGAAAAATAACTGTTTCAGAAGAGAAAACAAAAATATAATCAACGTTCATGTATCACAAACGATGGGGTTGAACTGAGCAGTATTTTCGGCAAGGTGACAAGAGAGTGAGACACGACCATATCTTTAAATAATGCCAGCAAAATCCGATGTATCTAATTTTTTTAGTCAGTTTGGAAACGGGTCATAAAATAAAAAAAAATCTGGCAAAACTAATACGCCTGCTTTCTTACACGCATGTGTTTATCAGTAGTTCGAGTTACTTCATAGCTCAGAGCTAGTGTTATAGATTTCAAACTTGAGAAAATTTCGTTAAAGTTCTTTCTTGCATAAAGTTGATGCGAGTTCCGTAATATGGGGCGTGGAGAAAGCACTAGTAAATTATAAGAAATTTTGATAAATTATTACGGACCTCGAAAAATATCGCAAATCACTAAAATGCCTACTACATATAAAAGAACGATGAGTGTTTTGCAAATCGTTGCCAATAACAATAAATCAGAGATTAAGAAAATGTTAAAAAAAATTTGGTTAAAATTTAATCAAAACTATTTTATTATCAACAAACCACGGGGAACTCATAATGTTTTCAAACGAATCAAACACGCCGAAGGAAATTTTGCCAAATATTCAGTAAGGGGTTATAATAAATGTAACACCATGATACCTGCCAAATGCTGAAGTTTGGAAGTAGGTATTGATTCTGCTCTGCGGCGTGAGGCGCCAGCAATTAAATGAAGGTAAACGTCAAACGATCCTAGTACCAACCACACCAACCAATCCAAAAAATAACACTACTCTCATTTAAAAAGTATGCATTATTTTTTGTACTTGAAAATTGATTTCGTAGACCAGCTTTCGCGCTTATTTGCCAAACTGCACATATTTTACCTTATTTTAAGCTTGTTTGCCAATTTGTATAAAACTGTCATTTTTTATCTGCAGGGTGGTACTTGCTATTTTCGTGGCAGTGTTTGGATTTTAAAAACATGTAAATAGGTATTTTTATATTTATCACATAGTACCTTTTGCCAACAAGTTGTAATAGAAAGGGCGTCCAGCACATTGCATTTCTGTTCTATCTTATTTTACCCATCGTAATTTTCAAACTTTACACGAAGCACGCACGCGCCAACTTACAACTTACACACTAATTAACCATTTATGCCACCAAAACCAAACTAAAACTTCACTGATATAAACGCAAATAGTTAATAAAGCAAAAAATCAAACGTGATGTCAACACAGTTTTATAGAATAATGAGAATCATTAAGATTGGGATTATTTAGATGAATAACTATCATTGAAATTTAATTCATATGACAAATTAAAACATTTGGTTAAGGCATGTTGATGTTGGTATACAATCCAATCGCTGTTTCTTAACACTTTTTGAACCAAACCTTTGAAAAATCACCCCAGGTATTAAGTGCTTGTTTGTTTCCTAAATATGCCATGTATCACAAGCGTTTTATACTTGTGTTAACATAAAATGCCGTATTTTTTATTAAATTGAACTATTATTTAAATTAAATATATACATTATATTAATTAATTTATAATTAATATGAATTAAAACAGGAATGAAATAGGTGTAAGGTAATGTGGGGCAAGATCCCGCACTTAAGAAAAGAGTAGTTGGTTGTGTCTGTTGCATTGATGTATTTCACATAAAACCACATGTATATGCTCCGACAATGCATTGTGTATGATTATATACAACAACTGAAATTTTAATTCATTTGTGAGAACTTGCAATACAAATAGATCACATTACTGCGTATTAGGAAACTTGTCCCACATGTGGAGCAAGACTCCTATTACAGTGGGGTAAGAGTCCTATTGGCATCTATTACATTTGATAAAGCTTTCCACCATATAATCAGTACATGGTTTCCCTCACCATGATCTACATTCTCTGCACATAATCCAGTCCACAGATGGAGGCTCTTTGTACATTGTACCACATCCGCCACAATAACAGTCCACCTTACCAGGGCTTGCAATGCCTTTCTCGTCATCTAAAGTCAATTTGCGTAGTGATCCAACGCCTTTGGTCTTCAAGCTTGCTGATTTTGATGTTGCGGTCGTTTTCTTCGGCCTTTTTTTTTATTTCACTTTGTAATGACACCATTTTATCATATGGCGACGATGTATTTGACACCGTTTGGATTTCTGCGCCTTTTTTTGTGGATGACTAGCTTTTGGGAAGGTCCTGATTATGTCTGGCGAAACAGAGCACTTTACCGGAGTGGACACATTCCTAAGACCAGCAGTAGAGAAGACATAAGTAGAGCTACATGTAGCAAACTCTTTACAAACATTTTTATTTCCACTTTCAGTAGGACTAACCTGAACGTTTGTGACTCATATCATTAGCACTGTCACCAACAGGAGACGATTTATTNTCCACTTTCAGTAGGACTAACCTGAACGTTTGTGACTCATATCATTAGCACTGTCACCAACAGGAGACGATTTATTGTCATCATTTGGGAGAGGCCTGCCAGTAATTTAATATGGAAGACAGTCAACTTCAGAAAAAAGTATCGGGATACATTGGCAGTATGCCACATGCCTTTGATTGCAATTCTAACTGTAGCTGCTATTTCATATGCCAGTAGAAACAAATTAGCAACGTTAAATTGCGTTTTGCATCTACCAGGATGCNAACTGTAGCTGCTTTTTCATATGCCAGTAGAAACAAATTAGCAACGTTAAATTGCGTTTTGCATCTACCAGGATGCACTGACATCTATTCACTTCATTAATTTGCATAGTACGCTTTCTGTTTGGTATACTATTTCACTAAAATCTGTTAGANAACTGTAGCTGCTATTTCATATGCCAGTAGAAACAAATTAGCAACGTTAAATTGCGTTTTGCATCTACCAGGATGCGCTGACATCTATTCACTTCATTAATTTGCATAGTACGCTTTCTGTTTGGTATACTATTTCACTAAAATCTGTTAGANACTGACATCTATTCACTTCATTAATTTGCATAGTACGCTTTCTGTTTGGTATACTATTTCACTAAAATCTGTTAGAATTTTATTACTGTTTGATTACTTTTGTTGTAGAAAACTGTTGCCGACAGACTACTTCTAGGCCGTTAATTTTATTTAACCAACACTTTTGTTTCCTCCTGTAAAGCATGGTATTTGATTTTACTTATAATATGTATCTAACATTTATTTCTGCCAAACAATGAAACTGTATACGTTCTGCGTATATAAGAAAAAAAAAGATCTAGAAGGACTCTTGCCCAAGGAAACTTGCCTCAACAAACCGGAAAAATGTAATTCGCCTACCACATTTCACAGTTGCGTCATTAAAAGCATACCCTATTTAAGAATACAAGCAAAACACATACATGTTACGTAAATGTATTTATTCTTCAACAGCATNTTAAAAGCATACCCTATTTAAGAATACAAGCAAAACACATACATGTTACGTAAATGTATTTATTCTTCAACAGCATTAATTCGTTGCAGTTCTGCAGGCACTTCTTTAAAACAAAACAAAAAAAAATTGCAACAAACGTCACTCCAAACAGGTAGTTGAGACGGCACTGCCATTAATGATAGCAACGGACAACTAGCCCTGTCCAGTGCACGGAAAGCATTTCGGAAATTCCCTATATGAAAGTTGATGCTATCTAACAGCGACTGCGAGAACTACGACTTCGTGGGACTCTTGCCCCATGTGGACTCTTGCCCCACATTACCCTATTGGTAATACCTATCAAGAAATAGTTCTTACGCAAAATATAATTACACTGACTGCTGACGAATGCGGTGTGCTGTTCCTTTGGTGTTATTTTCTAGAATCTGTTAGGCTTTGTTTGCATGAGGCGGAGGAATACCCGGGAAGTAGAACTTTAGCAGGACTTTAGAAAATTTCGAAGTAACAGTTAACGGAGTATGTAGTGAGTACGGTATTTTCAATAACTGCCAGCGTGAGGGCATATTCAGCGTCGCCGCCCTGGAAGCAGGTACACAGGACCCCAAAAGTGACGTCATGAGGACGCACTGCTCTCCCTTCAACTTTTAGCTGCCGGACAGGGAGCATACAAGTAGAGTGTTGTAACTAAAGGCTATAAAGAGAGATACTTATCGTATTCGTTTGTTTGTCGAAGCAAGCCGAAGTAGGTTCTACTGTTCCTGCCAACTTTAGAACACAGAGTAAACAACACATTCTCACTTTGTTAATGTTGGTGGTATTTCAGAGACCTCGCCTGCTGTTATTTTTTTGTAGGGTGTTTGGCCTATGTTTTCTGGGCAATATTATTGATGCTTCTCTTATCCACAGTTATTTCATATCACAAATACATTTAAGCGAATATAAATGGTAACTGTGAAGGTGAAACACTACATTACAACCCGTTGCACGTGTATATTCATGAAAATAAACGTGACACGAATAAACAGACGCGAATGTCGCTTACACAAAGCAGTCTGTGCGACCACCATCTAAATTAAAATATGCAAATCAATCATGCGTTTATATAATATCTAATGAGAGAAACTGCATGATTGTTTATTGTAT
>NQII01014871.1:0-17635 GCA_002778355.1 Clitarchus hookeri | reverse complement strand
TGCTTTTGTCCTTCTTATTAGAAGAACCAATCACATTTCTTTAAATCTTCTGTGAAGGAGAGACCCGAACCCCCCATCTGTTGCAGCCGCAGCCCTGTAAGCATTAGTTATAAAAATACTCTAACACTAATATCGAAGTAAAAGAACAAGTTTGTAAATATGCCTAAATGGACCACTCTACATATTTGATTTTAATAATAGATTGTTAAGTTTAAATTTTATAAATTTAAAAATAATTAAGTAATTTTAATTTAAACTTATTATCTAATAACTTAAACCAAAATATTATTAATTAAATAATTTAATTTAATCAAATTATTTTTTTCAAACTCAAAAATCACATTTTGATGATGAATTTTAAAAATAAGTATTTGGGTACCTCCTTGCCTAAAATTTAAAAATTAAATATTTACTGCTTATATCTANGTAATTTTAATTTAAACTTATTATCTAATAACTTAAACCAAAATATTATTAATTAAATAATTTAATTTAATCAAATAATTTTTTTCAAACTCAAAAATCACATTTTGATGATGAATTTTAAAAATAAGTATTTGGGTACCTTNTTTGATGATGAATTTTAAAAATAAGTATTTGGGTACCTCCTTGCCTAAAATTTAAAAATTAAATATTTACTGCTTATATCTAAGAGTCATAGTTACCCGCCTTGATGAATTAAAAACAATATAATTATGTTCTAGATTAAAAAATTAAATTATACTATTTTAAAAAGTCAGCAGAAAAACTGTCTACAGTTCATGTGTTTCCAAGCACCACATTCCCTCACTTTACGTGTCATAAAAGGAGGAAAATATGTAATGCAGCTGCAGTGTTAACACAATCCTAAAGAAAACATATTTTCCCGTAGCAATACAATTTACTTCCCCCTCCCCAAACTTTATTAATGCCAAGCTGTATGCATGGATCAAAAAAAGGAGGGGGGAAAGCTGGTAATGTCTTGTATTCAATTTCTTGTTTACATGTTGTAATGATGTTGGTACTATTATGGCGCTGTTCAGTACTACCCGTCAAAGCCAGTTTTTTGATTACACAAAAATATTGTTCTGAGCCAGTCGGAGTATATANAAAAAAAGGAGGGGGGAAAGGTGGTAATGTCTTGTATTCAATTTCTTGTTTACATGTTGTAATGATGTTGGTACTGTTATGGTCGACAAGTCATGATGGGCAGTTTCGGTCAAAAAACTATACACAAAAATATTGTTCTGAGCCAGTCGGAGAATATAACATTTTATTCACAACTCGTTTAACAATTAAAATAACTTTGCTTTTAATACAAGGATCTTTTATTTTTCCTGTGGTAACATGTTTCAAAAAGTCATTCGCTGCAGAGACAACGTTTTATCTAAGATTGTAGCAGCATTAGTTTTAGTNGTGGTAACATGTTTCAAAAAGTCATTCGCTGCAGAGACAACGTTTTATCTAAGATTGTAGCAGCATTAGTTTTAGTTTTTTAAATATATTTAGCATGTGGGAATGAAAATGTTTCGGTGCTAAAATATTATTTTCTTAACGTAAAAAATTTCNTTTTTAAATATATTTAGCATGTGGGAATGAAAATGTTTCGGTGCTAAAATATTATTTTCTTAACGTAAAAAATTTCTTCCTTGGGGAAATGTAAGCACAGGTAACATCGCAGATGTTAGGTGTATGCGCAGTATTGTTGTCTGGTTTACCGGTAATTTTAGCTCACTCAACTTTCTTTTCTGTGTAACAGGGTACTATTTTGCTCAAGATACATCTCTCTATTAAATTAATTTATATATAATCAAAGGCTCCAAAAATTTCTCATTTCCTTGCGGGAAATGTAAACACGGGCAGTATTGCTGCTTTAGTATCAGGCATATGTGAAGTGTTCCTGTCTGTTTTTTTNTGCGGGAAATGTAAACACGGGCAGTATTGCTGCTTTAGTATCAGGCATATGTGAAGTGTTCCTGTCTGTTTTTTTTAGTGATTTTATCTTGTTCAGAAGTATTTTGCATAACTGGATTATCACTTTACTTACAATACACTATCNTTGCGGGAAATGTAAACACGGGCAGTATTGCTGCTTTAGTATCAGGCATATGTGAAGTGTTCCTGTCTGTTTTTTTGGTGATTTTAACTTGTTCAGAAGTATTTTGCATAACTGGATTACCACTTTACTTACAATACACTATCCTAATATACAAACTTACGTTTGTAGTTATTTTTACGAATTAAAAAGGTAGTCAGATATAAACATGACTTCATGCACCCAGTTAGCAAAATATCGTGTTTGTATGCAATTTTCATGTTTAGCTGGGGAGGGGGATACATGGGTCATAATTTGGCCAATTCGGTTCATACAGACAGCTCGGTCGTAAGGACAAATTTCGGGGAACCGTGAGTCTCTGTAAAACAGAGGTGTGACTATATACAGTCGACTCTCGTACCGAAAACGCATGTACCGATAAACCGTATCCACAGTTAATTTTCAGTGGTCCCGGCAAAACTTCTAAATANCTCGTACCGAAAACGCATGTACCGATAAACCGTATCCACAGTTAATTTTCAGTGGTCCCGGCAAAACTTCTAAATAATGATAAAGCTAACCGCTTGTATTGTTTATCTTGTTTATCGGATGTTGCATAGATCTAAGTATATTTCGGTTCCGTCACCTAAGATTTCCCACAATGATCGTTTTTAAGCTGGTNTCGGATGTTGCATAGATCTAAGTATATTTCGGTTCCGTCACCTAAGATTTCCCACAATGATCGTTTTTAAGCTGGTTGTTTATGCAAACGTCTAGTAGTCACCATTTATCACTGCTCTGCGGCGCGTTGTCTGTCTTCTCAAAACGTCTGCGGCATGGTGCAACGTGCGAGTCTGGCTTGATCCATCCCTTACAAAACCNGATCCTTCCCTTACAAAACCTAACAAGAGGTGAAGTGGTTACCTAGCATCCCCCACCCCCTCACTCTTTCTCACACACACACTCACTCACTCACTCTCACACTCACTCACTCACTCTCACTCTCACACTCACTCTCACACTCACTCTCACACTCACTCTCTCACACTCACTCTCACACACTCACTCTCACACACTCACTCTCACTCACTCACTCTCACTCACTCTCACAGTGAGTGAGTGTGAGAGTGAGTGTGAGAGAGAGTGTGAGTGAGAGAGTCTCTCACTCTCACTCTCTCTCTCTCTCAGCCAAGCACCTTCCTTCCTCCCCTTACATGCCAGACAAGAGNCACTCACTCACTCACTCACTCACTCACTCACTCACTCACTCACTCACTCACTCACTCACTCACTCTCTCTCACTCTCTCTCACACTCACTCTCACACACACTCTCTCACTCTCTCTCACTCTNCTCACTCTCACTCTCACTCTCTCTCTCTCTCAGCCAAGCACCTTCCTTCCTCCCCTTACATGCCAGACAAGAGGGGAAGCTGTTGTCTAGCAAAAGGAAACCACGTCCTTTCTCTCAGCCGCTTGCCTTCACACGCTGGTCGCAGAGCAAATAAAGTGCAACTGGCGAACGTAGAAATTTTATCAAGATTATCCGTCGCTTAAAATAGTTGCACATATAACCGGCATTTCAAAGCAAATGGTTTCGCCATAAAATGTTACGCAACACATTTTAACGAGGAATTATTATTTGCAAAAATGTTTTCATTTGTGAATGAAGGTCGTTTTTTCCCGTAAAGTTGGTGTTACATCATATCTGGTGTAAAATCAACATGATTTTAAAATGTAATATTAATGATATGCCTAGAAGCATATACTCGACCTCCTCTTGTCGGCAAAAATTGTTTGAACATCGAGGGACTTGTAATATCAAGCATAAAGTTCACTTTCGGTAACTTCCTGCGGGGAAATCTGAGGATTTATATTAATTTATTTCAATAGACAAGCGTCTTTTGAAAAAACTGATAAAATGTAAGGGCCTATTCGACACCTTTGGTTGTCTTATNATAGACAAGCGTCTTTTGAAAAAACTGATAAAATGTAAGGGCCTATTCGACACCTTTGGTCGTCTAATAATGGGTAAGCACCGAACCCGAGTGCAGTGTAACTCATGACAGGAAAAATCAGAGTACGTGGTTTTGAACGATTAATTATTAAAGACAGTGAAGAATAAATGATAATCGCCCTATTTATTCATTTCTGTCTCAAAATTACAAGTTTTTTTGGCAGTGAAATATAATTAACTATGTACTTTAAAAGACAGACATTTGCCACGTGTGCAAGGTGTCAGCAACATGTAGTGGCGTGGAGGTATGGTGCCTCTCCACCTGCCGTGAAAACACTCCCCAATCGATAATCTCGCGCTCTATCAGCTAATTGTGTGCGCGCAGGACATTCAAAATTTGGGTTGCATTCGGATTAGGTTGCAGTCATATTATTTTCATTTTCAGAGGNCGTGTGCAAGGTGTCAGCAACATGTAGTGGCGTGGAGGTATGGTTCCTCTCCACCTGCCGCTGTGAAAACACTCCCCAATCGATAATCTCGCGCTCTATCAGCTAATCGTGTGCGCGCAGGACATTCAAAATTTGGGTNCGTGTGCGCGCAGAACATTCAAAATTTGGGTTGCATTCGGATTAGGTTGCAGTCATATTATTTTCATTTTCAGAGGGTTTGAATGTTTTAGGTCGGCTTGCATTTGGTGTTGGATTACAATCAATTATATATGGTATTTTGAAATGTTATATTCTTGATTTAAACAAGTTGAGGTGAAATGTTTTTTAATGTTATTATTTACAGTAATACTTTTTTTTAAANGTTATATTCTTGATTTAAACAAGTTGAGGTGAAATGTTTTTTAATGTTATTATTTACAGTAATACTTTTTTTTAAATTCTTATTTTTATTGTGTTTATTAGCTGAACTTTATTTACAGATAATGTACAGCTCTCATTATGNCTTTTTTTTAAATTCTTATTTTTATTGTGTTTATTAGCTGAACTTTATTTACAGATAATGTACAGCTCTCATTATGCTCAAAATACAGTCTAATAAAGTCCAAAGTTGAATTTTATTGATGTACGTCATAACCCTCATCTACTGAAATCCCGCATGTATGGAAATTTTTTGATAATCCCCTGAAAAACAGTAGATAGGGAGTCAACTGTACTACAAATTGTATGGCCTTAACAACTAAAAATAATTATTCAAATGATTTTTTTCAGGCCAAAAAATTTATAATNGTACTACAAATTGTATGGCCTTAACAACTAAAAATAATTATTCAAATGATTTTTTTCAGGCCAAAAAATTTATAATACTTGATACCAATCTGCACCCTTGTTTTCCAATTTTTTCAACACTTTTTATACACCGAATTTTACAAGTAAATACAGCATATATACCTGACTGCTCCTCCAGTCTTATTTTCTTAGCCATTCAGCCTAAATTATTAATTTTTCCATGCCTTTCCTTTTTTTTAATGAACCCATAATTGATTTTTTTAAGTCCAACACCAGGAATATTACTATAATAATTTCACNATAATACTTGATACCAATCTGCACCCTTGTTTTCCAAAAAAAAGTTGTGAAAAATATGTGGCTTAAAATCAAGTAACTACAGCATATATACCTGACTGCTCCTCCAGTCTTAATTTCTTAGCCATTCAGCCTAAATTATTAATTTTTCCATGNATACAGCATATATACCTGACTGCTCCTCCAGTCTTAATTTCTTAGCCATTCAGCCTAAATTATTAATTTTTCCATGTCTTTCCTTTTTTTTAATGAACCCATAATTGATTTTTTTAAGTCCAACACCAGGAATATTACTATAATAATTTCACNTCTTTCCTTTTTTTTAATGAACCCATAATTGATTTTTTTAAGTCCAACACCAGGAATATTACTATAATAATTTCACAAATGCATTCAATCTTCATGACTTTCCTAGCTGCTTGCCCCTGTGGTGCAGTAAAGAGACAAACATGCACCAGACACTTAAGAGCCAGGCTGGACAAGGCTGAAGGTCTGGACGCAGGCCAGCAGCCAGGTGATTGGCAGACTCTTGATGTGCACCATATTGTACTTGAGGTGGGGCTCCCCGCGGCCCCCTGNGCCAGCAGCCAGGTGATTGGCAGACTCTTGATGTGCACCATATTGTACTTGAGGTGGGGCTCCCCGCGGCCCCCTGGCTGATACACCAGGTAGTGGGAGCACTTCTCTAGGGGTGACTCAGGCGCCGCATGGTACGGGACCATGCACTGCGATGGAGGGATGGCTTCTGGGTCAGGCTCCCGACCCAGCAACACGCCGTCCCCTGCCCCGACCAGGGCCACCAACTCCGGCTTGCTCAGCTGCAAGTCACCAACTGTGTACGGCCCGGGCTGGGGTACCAGGTGCACGTGACAGCCGTTGAACAGGTTTGGGCGCTGCACACATTCAAACACTTCATGTTGTTTTCCATGNGTACCAGGTGCACGTGACAGCCGTTGAACAGGTTTGGGCGCTGCACACATTCAAACACTTCATGTTGTTTTCCATGTTCAACGCGTCTGCCTAATGCAGAGCGAAAGGACACTGTTTCAAGGACTGCACCTAATGGTTAGTGCAGCAAATTTTGCCCATTGAAAGAGAACTCTGGGGTGGGATTTGTGGCACGGGGCAGAACTGAGAACCGTATGTTGCAGCTGAGAGTGGGGACAGGGCTGAAGAGTGAGGATGTTTCCCTTCCGTTACCCTCATTTGGTTCAGTCATCTCCAACAAGCCAGCAGGGTACAACGCATGCTGTCTCTGCCACTACATTCCAGGAGCTTCACATAATTGATGAGCCCTCAGCCTAACGGCTGCTGTCCTCGCAGCACATTTCCTCTACACTGATCTACACAGCCAACTGTCAATGACTAAATTTATTTCATATAATTTTGTATTCTGTACATTTCTAATGTTAAAGAGCTGATNCACAGCCAACTGTCAATGACTAAATTTATTTCATATAATTTTGTATTCTGTACATTTCTAATGTTAAAGAGCTGATCTAAATAAATTTATACAACTACTAAAACTGACATAAGACTTTAAAAATCTGCGGCAATAGCGGTCTAGCACTGCTTTGTATTTCCCCTCACACTTTACTAAGGCAGAAGCAAAATTTTATATACACAATAATACAGTCGACTCCCTATCTACCGTTTTTCAGGGAACTGTCAAAAAATTTCCATACATGCTGGATTTCAGTATATGAGGGTTCTGAGATGTACATCAATAAAATACAACTTCTGACCTTATTAGAAAACATTTTGAGTATAATAAGAGCAGTACATTATCTATAAAAAAAANAAATACAACTTCTGACCTTATTAGAAAACATTTTGAGTATAATAAGAGCAGTACATTATCTATAAAAAAAAAGTTTAGCTAATAAACACAATAAAAATGGGAATATTTAAAAAAAGTATTACTGTAAATAATAACATTAAAAACATTTCACCTCAACTCGTTTAAATCAAGAATATATCATCTCAAAATACTGTATATAATTTATTGTAATCCACACCAAATGCAAGCCGACCTAAAACATTCAAACCCTCTGAAAATNTCAAAATACTGTATATAATTTATTGTAATCCACACCAAATGCAAGCCGACCTAAAACATTCAAACCCTCTGAAAATTAAAATAATATGACACCAAATGCAAGGCAAATTTTGAATGTCCCGCCGTATGAGCTAGTCGACTCTCGCGCACCTCAGATTATAGATCGAACACAGCAGTGTGTTCACTGCGGCAGACGGTGAAGGGGAACCTGCGGGAGGGGTGAAAGAATGTACCCCTCCCCTCCGTGTCATGTGTTTGACACTTAGCACGCGTGGCAAATGCCTGTCTTTTACAGTAATTAATTATATTTCACAACAAAAAAACTGTAATTTTGAGACAAAAATAAATAAGGCTATTAAAATTTATTCCTTCACTGTCTTTAATAATTAATCATTCAAAACCACGTACTCTGATTTTCCCTGTCACGAGTCACGCTGCACTCGGGCACGGTGCTTACATATTATTAGACAACAAAAAGTGTCGATAAGACCCTAACAGGATATCAGTTTGTTCAAAAGATGCGTGTCTAATGAAATAAATTAATATTTAATATAAATCATGCGATTTCCCCGCAGGAAGTTACTGAAAATGAAATTTACGCTTGGTAATAAAAGTTGCTCAATGTTCAAACAATTTTTGGTGACACGGGCAGGTCAAGTATATGCTTCTAGGCATATAATTTTATTCCAGAAGATGCTGTCCATTAAGTTAAATTAATATTTTGTTTTAAATTATGTTGATTTTATGCCAGATACAATTAAACACCAAACTTTACGGTAAAAAAGACCTTTACTCACAAAATAAAACATCTTTGCAAATAATAATACCTAGTTAAAAGGTATTGCCTAACATTTTCAGGCAAAACCATTTGCTTTGAAATAATAGTGATTATAGGTGCAACTATTTTGAACGGCGGAAAATCTTGATAAAATTTCTACGTACGATCGCCAGGCGCACTTTACTTGTTCTGCGGCCAGGCGTGTNGAACGGCGGAAAATCTTGATAAAATTTCTACGTACGATCGCCAGGCGCACTTTACTTGTTCTGCGGCCAGGCGTGTAAGAGGTAGTGGCCGAGAAAGGATGCGCTTCTTCTTTTGCTAGACAACTACTTCCCCTCTTAAAAGCATGCAAGGGNAAGAGGTAGTGGCCGAGAAAGGATGCGCTTCTTCTTTTGCTAGACAACTACTTCCCCTCTTAAAAGCATGCAAGGGGTGGAAGGAAGGTGCGTGACTGAGAGAGAGAAAGATGCTAGGTGCCACGCTGGTTGCTAGGTAACCACTTCCCCTCTCGTCTATTGCATGTAAGAGGAGGTAGCAAGCCAGACTCACACCGCAAACGTGTTGGGAAGACACGACAGACAACATACAGCAGAGCATTGATAAACGGTGGCGCGCGTAATGTATTTCACATCCTGTTACTAGACATTTGCAAAACCAACCAGCTTAAAAACGATTGCTGCGGGAAATCTTTGGTGATGGGACCGAAATATACTTTGAACGACGCAACATCCAATAAACGATACAAGCGGTAAGCTTATTCATTTTTTATATAGGAGTTTTATCAGTACATACATTTACAGTATGAGTGTCGACTGTAGCTACACGAGTGCCTTTCACAGAAACAACTTGCACATGAAAATTAGCCAATTATTTGATTTTTTTCGTGTCATCTTCTTTAANCGAGTGCCTTTCACAGAAACAACTTGCACATGAAAATTAGCCAATTATTTGATTTTTTTCGTGTCATCTTCTTTAAAATGTTATGCAAATTCTTAATACACATTCTAAAGATAGTAAACAGATTCTGTTACATACTGTAAGATTCCATGTGAAGTACTTCACATATACGTATGATATGGAATTCCTGCACAAATACTGTGTGTCAACAAAAAAAATTTCACTTTAAAATGCAAAAATTACAGTAACTTTCATTACAACAAAGACTATTTTGCTTTATGTACTTCAAAATGGGAATAATTAAATGTCCGTATGCAGGCTTCCTATAAAAGTATTGATTGTATAACCATTTCCAATCTAAAACTGGTATTGTTTACCAAATACGACACAAAAAATTATGCCAATCACAGTCACATTAAGTATATTGTTTACGTATATGCGGCGAACTATTGATTCTCATATCGCAGTCACGTTCAGTATATAGTTTAAGTACATGCTGCAAACAACGACTCATAATGCAATTGATTCTCGTGTGTCGACCTGACCTAGATTAACGGTGTTGACGTGCAGCTCAGAAATATCTTGAATTCTTTCATACATAAAAACCTGAATATGTAAATGGGAAGTGNAACGGTGTTGACGTGCAGCTCAGAAATATCTTGAATTCTTTCATACATAAAAACCTGAATATGTAAATGGGAAGTGGTACAGCATCTCAAAATATACAGCAAACTCCCTTACGAGAATGACTGTTAAATTGCTACCCTCGTAAAAATCCAAACTAATAAATTTTAACTCCTAAAAAATTTAGAAATTGCATGTTAAGTTCGTCCCCCTGCCCCCCTTTTCAACATCGGGTTTATAAACATCTCAAGCGTAAAATAAAAAATATTTTTTAAGAAATATTAACTTAAAACAATATGTAGAAATCTTATAAATAAAATGATACTCCAGAAGCATAAACTTTATACACCCTTTTTGCCAAACACGGTTTGTTTACTTTGGGCAGCACGTTTTACCATGTGTGATCATTTTTAAGTGCTTCTTGCAGGAAAAATANAAACACGGTTTGTTTACTTTGGGCAGCACGTTTTACCATGTGTGATCATTTTTAAGTGCTTCTTGCAGGAAAAATAGAAAGGAACAGTAACTGAAATAATTTATTTCAAAAGATAGATGTCTTTTGAATATACGTATGCACTTCCTTCAGTGTTATTTGTTGAGGGTAAGTAATGCGATTTTNCAAAAGATAGATGTCTTTTGAATATACGTATGCACTTCCTTCAGTGTTATTTGTTGAGGGTAAGTAATGCGATTTTCCAAAGAAAACTTCCCCAGTATGACAGTAGCATGTATTTGCAAACCATGCATTACTTCATATTTGCAGGATNAACTTCCCCAGTATGACAGTAGCATGTATTTGCAAACCATGCATTACTTCATATTTGCAGGATATAATTAGTGTATTTTAATATTTTAGAAAGTGCAGTTGTTTCATCTCTTAAAAAAATATTTCTTTAAAATTACATATTAATTTTATTTACTGAAATGATTAATTGTGCCATAATTTCATGGAGCCCATGTTGTAAAGGTTGTAATGTATCGTCTTTACAGTTACAAGCGTATCTTTAATAAAATAGCAGCCTCAAAGGTTAGGCGCCATCTTGTAACTTTTCGCCGCTTACACTGTCGACTGTTGACTTGCCTCGGCTTGCTCGGGGTAGAAACACGAGACTCAGTACCATTGGATGTGCGTTGATTATGAAAGAAAGTTCAAGTTCGAAGTTTGTTTGTTATATACTTTATTTATTCTTTGAATGACACAGTTCACATACGAATGTCCAGTATGCAGAGTACGAACCGTTCAGATAAATATCCACGTACAGAACAGCGTCACAGTGGTTTACCGTTTATGTTAATGTCTCAAAGCTTGCATCGCAAGACTAATTTAAGAAGGCAGGAGGGATGCTCGTTCCCTCCTGGCACCCTAACGACCCCCCACACCGGCGGAAATAAGTAGACAGAATTTAGTTTAAGTTGAAAATAAATGATTTGAAAAGAATTAACGGTCGCGGGTGCTTGCCGGTGTGGGTTAAATTATTCACGCCTCATGCGTCGTCACACGCCCTCCGCGTCCTCTTCAGCAGTTGATTACTTTTTGGGCAAGGCGATAGGCACCCCCAGTATATATTGGCCTATCGCCCCCCCTCTCCTGTGATAACGGCCTGGCCACGTACGCTCTCCCTCGTTATCTAACTGCTCCGTACGAACTACTCCTGCGATAAGCGCACGGCATCCGGCATCTGTCAGCAGCGTCATCACAACTGCACGTGTCCCGCGCTCAACACGTTATCGACTGCCGCGCCGTCAACATAAACTAACCTCGCCGTCCACAAAAACTTGTTGACATATTAAAACTGCGCTGGGGAACTATAACTGTCGACGCATTTAACATCCCGATAATTTAACCTCTCGTTTCTTATAAAATTTGGATGACGCAGTGAAACTGCGCTGAAGGAACGAACTAATGCTGAGGTTTCTAAAACTCCAAAGTTCGAAACGAAAACTGTAACCAGGACTCCTGATAAAAACTTAACACGCAGACGTCCGCCCCTTAACCTACAAATGCACACGTCTGTCTGATAAACACGGGAAACGAGCCACCACGGCTTTAAACTTGAAACACGATAAAAATATTACGAAGCTGTCCCAAAGCTTCACAAACACGAAAGAATTTTACACTCGAGTCCCGAAAAATTCAGAATATTGCGTCATTACATTACCCCCCTCGGTTTGGGATAGATTTGGAAGAAATCTTTCCCAAAGCGAAACCTAACCTTAATGATGCTACTCTGTAAACCACTGTGCCTCTGCTCCTTGAAAACAATTTACATATAACATGGTATTCAATTCATCACAACAATATTTAGTTACTTAATTCTTGACAAAAAAAAAATTATTTACTTAACTAAATTTATAACAAAATTATTTACTTCACTGTTGAAGAGTGACAATCCATTGACAAGGATGCTGCAAAAAAAATTACACATTACTGGTTTCAAATAGTTAAATGTAGTTACAATTTGTTATACTTTGTTAAATGCAAGTCATGTTTACTTGACAAAGAGCAAAAATCAGACTAGGACTTAATGTGTGGTTGAGGGTGTATTTCCTACCTATGCCATCTATGCTTCATTGCGGGTTGCTGCCCTTTGGCCTCTCGCTGGGATCAACACACCACTCTTCCAAAAAGGGGACCCAGGTCTGCCCAAAACTATAAAAAAGTCAATGCTACTGCCTCTCCATAGGCCAGTGCTGACAACCCATATTACACGCCAATGCTACTGCCTCTCACTAGGTCAGTGCTGGCACAAAACAAGGGCCCCAGACCTGTCCCAATCCAAACACACTTAACTTTGTGCCACTGATCCCAGGACACCATAAACTGCAGCANAGGTCTGCCCAAAACTATAAAAAAGTCAATGCTACTGCCTCTCCATAGGCCAGTGCTGACAACCCATATTACACGCCAATGCTACTGCCTCTCACTAGGTCAGTGCTGACAAAAACCTCAAACGCCAATGCGACTGCCTCTCACTAGGCCAGTGCTGACAAAAAACATAGGGCCCCAGACCTGTCCCAATCCAAACACACTTAACTTTGTGCCACTGATCCCAGGACACCATAAACTGCAGCAACATCTCCTACTACTTATGCAAATATTCTTAAGGCTCAATACTCTACAACACCTCAACCACTTCAACCTTTGGAAATCTATGTACCATTTAATGCATCCTTAATTGATCCTCTTAATAATTCCTATTGTCAACTCTTTATGTTACACAATTTTCAAAAAAATCAAAATTAAAACTTGTTAACATTCACATAGCACTTCTGGTTCGGTACTCTGCATTAATAACTCATTTACACAATTGCCCATAACAGTTTGAGCTTCCACTACCTAATTGCAAAAGTATATTTAAATTCAAAAAACTTTCACTGATACATTTTACAGTCACTATAATATTTAAACATTTTCCTTAGACTAATTAGCAAAATATTGTAGCACATATTTTGAAAAAATAAAAAACTAATTATGTTTAAAGAAAATTTACAACTGTTCTTTCATAACGCTGTGCATATATAGAAAATTCACAAATGTGCTTTCATAATTTAACCCTGGCATATCTATGCACAATACAAGATATACTGTTTAACTATAAGTTACGATTATTGCAATATCAACTTTAACAATCAACAAAAATTCACCATATCCAATACAATGCTCATCAAATAAACTATTCATAAGTGTTGCTTGTTTTTGCTAGACTCAAAGTAATTTACTAATAATTTTAAAAAACTGAGCAAATATTTTTTTTTTTTTTTTTTAAAACAAAACACAATGAAAAACTGAATTTTTAAACAAATGCAATGCGTAAGAGTACACTATTCTCCACCTGTATTGCTAATTATACTTACGAACTATTATGATAACAATCCACTACCTAGTCATAACCTCAATCAGTATCACAATTAGGCTTTGTGAGAACAGAAAAAAATTTATGTAATACTAAAAAACACAGAAAATCAATGTGTGCTATTACTGCACCGCTGATGTACATATCTATAGACCCTTTATTCATTAACCTAGTACAATTTAGATAAATTCTCAGCAAAGTAATTTTTTTAAAGAGACAAGCACAGTGCATACCAATCTCACATCACAGGAAGAAAGTGTCAGCTTCCAAATGGACAATTACTAATCCCAAAAATATCTGACACACACAAATACAAACATGAAATGTAATTTACGACGACAGCCTTCCTGAAATTATGGCACATACACGTCAGTCATTTCTAAAATTCAACATTACCAAAACAGTGGATGCACTTCACATACAACTTCAAATTATTAATTTATCACAGTGTCAGCATTTATAAAACCCATTAATTCTTTTTCATATTACCTACTTCCACTTTTGGAAAATGTAAACAACAGTTGAATTTAAAATTTCTCTGACTCTACACAGTTTCATAAAAATATCAATGACTGTACTGTATTTACTTGTAAAAAATTGATTCCCTGTTGTTAAACGGTAACACTCTCTCACGATTACTAATTCTTATCAAATAAAATTGTCTAGGTCATCAATATTAACTCTTTTCTTCTTAATAAAAACAATTATTTACTCTTACCTTATTATTGTATAATCAAAAGTAAATGAAAATGAATACAAGAAAAAAAAAACTAATTACCTATCTAACTTATCTACACTGCAGTCTTTCTGCTATACAACATTTCTTCTTCTTCCTTTTCCTTGTCCTCCTCTCCTTCTGTCTTAATTTCCTTCCCTTTTTCCTGTGATGGAAAGAGTATGACATGAAATCGTGAAACTTCCTCTTCCCTACTGACCTAAATCTACCCCTCTTTTTCTTTTTCCTCTTCTTTACTGTCTTTATCCTTTTATTCCTTCTCTTTTCCCCGACTACTTTTGACTGGGAAGCAAAATGACTTTGCTTCTTCCTTACAAAACGTTGCCTACAAACTGCATAATGGTTCAATCGACGGTACTTTTTACTCCTAGCAACTCTTGCACTCCTACCCTTAGCAACTCTTGCNAATCCCAAAAATATCCGACACACACAAATACAAACATGAAATGTAATTTACGACGACAGCCTTCCTGAAATTATGCACGTCAGTCATTTCTAAAATTCAACATTACCAAAACAGTGGATGCACTTCACATACAACTTCAAATTATTAAGTTATCACAGTGTCAGCATTTATAAAACCCATTAATTCTTTTTCATATTACCTACTTCCACTTTTGGAAAATGTAAACAACAGTTGAATTTAAAATTTCTCTGACTCTACACAGTTTCATAAAAATATCAATGACTGTACTGTATTTACTTGTAAAAAATTGATTCCCTGTTGTTAAACGGTAACACTCTCTCACGATTACTAATTCTTATCAAATAAAATTTTCTAGGTCATCAATATTAACTCTTTTCTTCTTAATAAAAACAATTATTTACTCTTACCTTATTATTGTATAATCAAAAGTAAATGAAAATGAATACAAAAAAAAAAAAAAACTAATTACCTATCTAACTTATCTACACTGCAGTCTTTCTGCTATACAACATTTCTTCTTCTTCCTTTTCCTTGTCCTTCTCTCCTTCTGTCTTAATTTCCTTCCCTTTTTCCTCACTACCTTTCTCATACTGTACTTTAGCACTTTCTTCCTCTTCCCTACTGACCTAAATCTACCCCTCTTTTTCTTCTTCCTCTTCTTTACTGTCTTTATCCTTTTATTCCTTCTCTTTTCCCCGACTACTTTACTGACCCTTCGTTTTACTCTTTGCTTCTTCCTTACAAAACGTTGCCTACAAACTGCATAATGGTTCAATCGACGATACTTTTACTCCTAGCAACTCTTGCACCCCTACCCTTAGCAACTCTTGCCTGCTGCACTTCACTATCTGATTCATCTCGCAGCTTAACTTCACCATANAAACTGCATAATGGTTCAATCGACGGTACTTTTTACTCCTAGCAACTCTTGCACTCCTACCCTTAGCAACTCTTGCACTCCTACCCTTAGCAACTCTTGCCTGCTGCACTTCACTATCTGATCCATCTCGCAGCTTAACTTCACCATAACCCTTCAGCCTAACTCCCCTAACATTATTTCTCTTTTTCTTTATAACCTTTATCTTCGACTTTCCTCCCTTACTCTCCACTAAATTATCTGTACCTATATCCTCTTTACTTTTAACCTCCTCATTTATTATCTCTGTCTTATTATCTTTAACAATTAACTCCTTACATTCCTTATCACAATCATTACTACTAATTCCTATATCCTTGCTATTTGTAATATTTTTACTTGGGTCCTTTCCTAATATTCTCAGGGACTCAACCCCCCACTTGTCTACATTTGTTAATAATGCATCAAAACTTTTCTCTCTCTTTTCTCCTTGTTGCCTAATGTCGTTTAACAGCTCATGTTTAAGCTCCTGGAATTTCTGGTCATACTTCTGTTGTCCCTGTTTAAACGCCTGTTTAATCTCCTGTTTAATATCCTGTTTAAACTCCTGTTTAAACTCTTGTTGTCCCTTCTGCAAGGATAACAGGATATTAAACATTTCTGTTTGTATATCAGTTCCTAATTGCGCCATTTTTATTTTATTTACGACGACGTTGTAAACAGTAACAAAACAAAAAAAAACCCGTCGCGAAATTCACACGAAAACAAACAAAATTACCTCTTGGCGAACTGTACTTGATAAACACATAACCTGCAATACTCTTGAAATGGTGGCTTCATTGATGATTCGATGATTTCTTACCTTTTACTTGTTGATCAAGACCGTACCTGAAGCTTCGGAGATATGCTGCTAGGGACATGGAATGGACCTATCGCCGGTTTCGTGCTGTTGGAACTGGAATGGAACAGCCGTCGATACCGTGTTGTGCTGCTCGATGTTCAGTCTTCAAGTGTGGTTGATTCGTGCCCATACGTTGGTCGCCATATGTAAAGATGGCGTTTTTGAGGTGATTTTCACACTAGAATTTATTTATAATGCCTCAAAGTTTGGGCGCCATGTTGTAAAGTCCCGTCTTTACAGTTACAAGCGTATCTTACAAACACGAAAGAATTTTACACTTGAGTCCCGAAAAATTCAGTAATAGACACAGTGTATCTATTTCACCGGACTCGAAAGTTAGCATCTGAGGCTTCGATAAAATATATTTATTGNAGACACAGTGTATCTATTTCACCGGACTCGAAAGTTAGCATCTGAGGCTTCGATAAAATATATTTATTGACCATTATTCTACATGAGAGGGCTTCACAAAGTGCTCACTTTACCGTGAATAGTCTATATAAAAGTTTAGGCTTTACTCATGCATATTTCAACACCCCCCCCCCCTTTTTATCATCCTAAAAAAAAGCAAGCAAGCATTGGTACCTGAAGTTGAGAATTGATACGACTGTTCCTTGGAGCACCACTAGTGGGGTAGTCTGTTGTTCCTTTCACTTCAAACTGTGAGCATGATAACAGCTTCCGAGCCTCCATGCTCTCCGCAATCCCTGCCAACAAGANGTTCCTTTCACTTCAAACTGTGAGCATGATAACAGCTTCCGAGCCTCCATGCTCTCCGCAATCCCTGCCAACAAGAACATTGGCGAGCTGACGTTCACTGGAAAATTAATGTCTTCCAATTACTGCACTGCTGACGTGACGTGACGTGACAGTGCGTCACATTTTCCAATTGCCTGAACTTGCACAGAGTGCAGTTTCTGTTACACGAACGCCATCCAAACCGTAACACCGGACATGCTGACAAGAGCGTGGAACGAGTTTGATTATCGCGTAGATGAC
>NQII01014867.1:0-20123 GCA_002778355.1 Clitarchus hookeri | reverse complement strand
CGTGGTTTTCCCCAAAAAAACGAGAGTATCTGAACAAACAGGCTTGTTCAAACGGTTCTTATCGCACGAAGTGCCCTATGAACAACCAAAATTTTCGAGAACTTAAGGCTCGAAATAATAAGTGAATCCCGTTAAGCACAGAACAAAGGAATGAGTAGAATTGTGGTCTTTAACGTGAATATAATGAACAACTTCCAGATGTGTACTGACTCGAATAGGCCTACTAAAGCTATTAAAATTTTCCGCAATTTAGAAAAAAACCCTCTTGAAAAACTCTACGAGAAGCAATGAGTGTCGCTTCTTTGCACCGTAGTAAATAAAATATTCTTCGTGTGCCTGAGTCGCTATGATTCTGAACTGGATAATTCATTCTAAATTTCTACGCCAAAAAGAGAACTGTCAGCTAAATGCTCCCGTAAATGGTGTAATTTTTTATGTTTTCGAAATCAAGGACTTTATTGTCTCAGAAAAAAATAATTAATTTATTGCTTCCAACGAATGCAAAAACAAAGAACGCTGTCAAAATTTTTATTAATTTTTCTGGTTATTTTTGTTTTTTTTATCACTGCATCTAAGATTTGTACATAATTCTGACATCTGTCGTATCTTTGCGTGAAGACATTTCAAACAAATATTTTAATGTCCAAAATTATTTTTTTCTAAAAATGTTACTGGTTTTTTCTGCATCACCGTCTGTTTCATAGTGTGTCGGAACTGTATTGATATGCTAGTAACATGGTCGCCAGTTTATTAGTGAACAATGTAGTCAACACTAAACTTAAAGATAACTTTATTTTTTGAATGTCTTTCTTCGTGATCAACATTTAATCCTTTACTACAGAATGTATTATTTCAAAACATGTGAAAGTGCCAAAGTAATTATTTTGGACATTTAAAACACTAATGGCGTCTAACATATGCCTAAAAACCAAGACATGTTAAAACGAATATGTTGTAAAAATGTAAAAATTTTAATAAATCATTGGGATGTCACGAGGAATATTACTCCCGTTCTACATTCCCATCAGTTCGAACACTGTTTCCACAGGAAGTTACAAAACGAGCATGTGGCCTCACAAGAGGCTGGAGATAGCTTTGTAATGGAGCGTAACGCTGACTGTAGTTGATCCGCGCGACGGCACGTTCCAAGGCGCATAATTAAAAGCCTCGTGTCGAGGCGCGCTGCTGGAGGAAGCGGAATTAGGGCCATAAATTGGCGCGGACGGCGTGAGCGCAGCGCCGGGCCTAGTAGAGTGCACGTCAACGCACGAGAGGGAGTCGCCCCGTAATTGTATGACGCATGTGTTTTGCTTGCCCCCTGACAAACACGGAAGGAAAAAACAAAATTTTTTTTTTCTTTGCCTCGTCCTCTATTCCCCACCTCTTGCAAATTACGGTGATTGTTTATTCTGGCCTCGTAAAGCGTCAGGAGGGTGTTGGGAACAAAGCTTTAAAAATAAATTGGAGGGAGTGGAAATCTGCATTTTGGAATCCGCCCTTATCCTAGTCTCTGCTGACGGATTGTGACGTCCTCTGTAAGAGGTAAACTACGATGGTTTTTCCATATGCACACCGCGTGTGTTCTCATTGCCTTTTTTTTTTAAATCGCAAATCTATGGGAAAATTTTATTGTTCGTATTTCACATAGTTTTCCTAATAATTCATAAAAGCTGCTTACATTATGAAAATGTTAAAGAAAAGCATAATTTTAAACCGGTTTTTAACAATTCTACAATTTTAGTGTTCATATTAATGTAACTACTAAAAAAAATAAAATAAAACTACCTTAATAGAAATATTAATGAATTTTTCAAAAACTATTTTTAAAAACAGTGGTTGATTTTTATGCACACACATCACATCACCAAAAGCTCTGACTTTTAAATAATATTACAGGAACAACTAAATAAGAAATTAAAATTAACCCTTACACTTCGACTATAGATTTTTTCAACTGTTACGATTGCAATTGCAATTTTTTGGAAGTTTGTAGGTTTAGGACCTTGGTGTTATTTTTAATTGTTAAAATATATGTATATAAAATGCGAAAAAGGATTTCATTATATTCGAAACTGAATTATCTTAATACACATGTATTCGTAACCCCACAATTGAATTGTTACATATTTACATTTAACGTATTTTTACCTATCTCTAGGTACAAGACTTCAGTAAGTCGACTGGGTCTTTAAATATTAGTTAAAATTCAATAAAACATGGTAACTCTGTTTAAATTCACTTATTTTGTTTCTGGTTTTGTAAAGCTTATTATCAAGAAAATTGAAAGAAGAAACTACATTTTCAATCACTTCTGTTTTTTCTTGGAAATTGAAAGAGGAAATATATCAATAATTTTTTTATCATCATGGCATTGAACTACATAAACTTTTTATTGAGGTTTATGGGTTTCTTCTGTAATAAAATTTGAAATTTCTAGTTTAAATATTTTATTTAATACACCATAACAATGATACAGCAAGAAAGACACATTTATAAAAAAAGGCGCCATTTTACAATGGCGTCGCCTGGTGACAGTTATACCAACCACACAGGTGACAATTATGCCTACTTAATCAATTCGTTTTCCAACAATGCAAAATGTTAAACTTTTATATTTAATACTTTTTGTCACATGAATCAGAAACTGAAGCAGTTTGAGCGTGCAACAAAGAGAGACAAGACAAGATTTGATAAGAAATTTCTTTATAAAAAGTTATTTTTAATAAAACCTAGCATGTGTTTGGTTATCCAACATACACGTAACTAAAAAATCCTTATATATTAAGAAACGTGAGAGAGAGAGAATACTTTAACAATGACCAGAAGGAGCCCATCGTTAACTACGTATATACAATGAAGATCTTCCACAAAGGTGAATAGGTTTCGATCTCCGGGTGGATCGCTCCCAGGTTTTTGCACGTGGGAATCGTGCTGGACGATGCCGCTGGTTGGCTGTTTTCTCGGGGATTTCTTGTTTCCCCTGCCCTTGTATTCCGGCGCTGCACAATTTCAGCCTCGTTTCAGCCTCATCGACTCTCAAGACCTTGCTGTTACGAGCCGCCCAGATATCTTCACTCCACTTCAAAGAAAAGCTAGACAAGGTATAGGTTATCAGTTTCGTAAACACGACTCCTCGTACCAGGTTACTTTCTTCAAGTTGTCAAAGTATTAAGTGTCATTGTTCCCGATTCCTGGCATTGCTTGTCGATCGACGGCACTCGTGTTTGGTGACGACCTCCAAACCTGCAGTACTTCGCACAGAACTGACGTGGATATTATCATATGCGTCGTCTTTGAATTCCAGCTATATATGATACAATGTTAGAAGCCTGTCACTCGAAACCAGTCTCGTGAACAGAAGCTAGTAGCGCTCATTTTGTTTCTTTCGACAGTCACACTGTTGTCGAACGTTCGACGATTTCCACCGACTCTTAAAATCGATGTCCAACCTTGTAAATGGTCGAACGTGATAGCACAAACTTCTCCTGTACCCACGTCACGAGGTCTTATTACAGCGCCGCGCTGGATGTCTTTTAAATTATGACAACCTATCAACATCACGACGCAAGCAATTAGTTGGACGCAAGCGGAAGTTTCTGTGTCGTTCACGTGGGCTCGTATTACCAATTTTATAAACGCGACAGCAAGTTAAGGAGCGCGTCTCGTTTTGCATTTCTAGAGATTCGATATATCTGGTTTGAATGTGCGATATGTTGAAAGTTTATTACAATATTTAGTCTTTATATCGCAATAAAAAGATAATTAATTTGTACTAAAAATGGCTTGTTCAAACCATTGATAAGCAATACAAATGTTTAAAAATAGCTACAAAAGTTGTTTTAAAAAATAAAAAGTAATGACGGATATCCCAAACTAGTGCTTGCGCCCTTTGAAAGTGAATAAAAGCAAACATGTTTAAGTAACTCTGATAGGACTGCATGAATTTGTCACTGTAATTATAACGTTAGATGTGTACGAGCGTGTTCAGCAATTCTTCTGTTGTCAATTCCGCCCGCAGCGACGAGCGACAGCAATGCTATTGTAGCGGAAATGGCGGAGGCGACAAGCTTTCATTTCGAACAACGTAAGCGAATTTTAAAATTGTCGTTGAAACTATGACAACATGATTAAAGTATAGAAACGATGGAGGGCAGAATACGATACAAGGCCACCGTCGCGCGTAACAATGTGACACGATTTTGCGACAACCTTGATAGGGAAGGAACTGTGTGTGATGTGAAGAAAGGACGGTGCGATGGGGAGAGAAACGACAACGGACGAAGAATGTGCGAGGTCTGTTCTGCACAAATTCACACGTCCCCCCGGGAAGTCTTAGTCTGTGCGACAAGCTGAGCATGAGTCACGCCGTAAAATGTTTGTACTTTTACAAGAAAAATCCTTGGAATCCCAGTTGCCAAGAAAATCCTTAGTAGAACTACAAATAGTTTTCTATTAAAATATCTAAAACATTTATTTGTACTATAACAAAATATGTGCTTGTATTACTGCAAATTTATGCTTATATTACAACATACATTATTGAGAAGTGGATACAAAATAATTATATATCTTCTAGAAAACAAACGNCATTTATGCTTATATTACAACATACATTATTGAGAAGTGGATACAAAATAATTATATATCTTCTAGAAAACAAACGTGATTAACTAATTACCCAGTAAAAGAAAAAAAATTATTTCAAAATATAATTCACGAAAAACCATNAGAAAACAAACGTGATTAACTAATTACCCAGTAAAAGAAAAAAAATTATTTCAAAATATAATTCACGAAAAACCATTTATAACTTGCCAGCACAGTGATAAGAACCCGTGTCCCTTGCGTCAGTAGCGCACGCCCTTTATCACAATATCAACTTGACTTATAAATTCTACGTTTATTTTCGGAATAAATTAATAATTAAAAACCTACAAAATATAAGGAAATTAATGCAGTTAAGAAGAATGCATTCATTTCATTTTGAGAGTTTTTCGTATATATGAAACATTAATATTAACAGTAAGTGAGAAACAAAGTCACGCATTTTTTAAATTGTCTTTCTATTATGATTTCTTGAGTGTTTTTCAGTGTAAATACGTTTTTTAAACTTGCAATACATTTATTTCTGCACGAAGCATTTTACATCACCTCTAGTTTTTGTACAAACAGCAATATACAGATTTACATTGTTGTGTGTCAGCCAATACGCTTGATCTCGTGGATACGGGTCGGTGTAGTACAAACACGTATCTTTTAATTTTACAAACGAGTGATATAACCAGAGAAATTTTTTGTACTCTTCGAAAAATTTCTAAAATTACAAACAACTTCTTAGTAAAAATTACAAAAATATTGGCAGAGTGCAAGTATCAGTAAATAAAGAGTCCATTGCGTTTTAAAGCAAGTGAAGTGAAGGCACTGTATCCCCACGTTATTGTATGCTATGAATGAAAACACCACAGTGGGTTGTGATCGTGTGAAACGACAACGAACATTTAATTGCAGTGATTGTTTGCTCCTACCTGAGGCGTTCTTTAAATTCAAAGGCACTGTCAACCGCCACAACAGTGAGAACTGGAATTATGAACATCGCCACATGTTCGTAGAGCAGGCGATTGATATTCCTAGAATAGTGTTCCGCGGCATTTATGCCATATGACTTGTGGGGTCATTATTATTTGACGGAACGATGACAGGGGAAATTTACCATACCATGTTGCAGGAAAACATAATGCCAGCAGTTCGCCAACTCCATCCGGTTGAACATTGCTTTTCTCCAGCAGGACGTTTCACTGCCGCATTTCCACCAAGACGTACAGTTGCTGGACGAAACATTCGTTGCGAGGTGGACAGGCCAACGAGGAAGTGCCGGGTTCCAACTGAGGAGCCGTTACATTGTACGCCACAAAACTATTGCCATGCAATTGTGACATCCTGTGAATCCACTCGCATGGAAACCTTAGCTACTGTTTGTCTGTTGCACAGAGTTGCAGACGATGTCTTGCTTTTGATTGATGATGTTTTAATCACAATTGTAACTTTTATTAACATCAGCACGAAACATTTTTCTTGTAGAGTCCAATACAATCAGTCCTGTGAGATTTTAATTAATCTTTTCTGTGTTATTTGCGTTCTCAGAGTGGAAACCTTATTTTTGGATAGTCAGTATTGATATTTTAAAGCATATTCTATTTAAATTGAACTGGTTTGTTCAACTGCATCACATTGGTTATAAGTTTAGGTTATCACACACTGAGCCTCGAACACCTTATTAATATACCACGCAACCCGCCATATTGCATTTTTTATTTATTTATTCACAATTAAAATATATGACGATTTATTTAAAAGTGTGACCTTACTCATCATAACGGACATAATATTTGAACTACTAACACATATTTACTAAACAAGTAACTGAATACAAAATATTATATCATATATTAAATCATTCTTACCTTTTAATGACAACCGGAGAACACCTGTTTACAATCAGGTACAAAAATTTGCACAGAACTATAAAATGTAATGCTTCTATAATGAAACCATTTCAGTAAATACCCTCATTTTTGTGTAACTAAAAAGAGTATTTTCAGTATAAGAAGTGATGCAGCCTCTTAAAATTCATATTTCAAAATAGCACTTATTTCGTATATTCAGCTGCGAAAACAAAACAAATTTAACTTTTTCTCTGAAAATATTTTACTATGTTCTCTTTCATAATAAAAAATTATTAATCTGGAAGTATGGCGAGAATGTTCATATTGAAAATATTACACTTTACGTAATTTTCTCTTATTTTAACCCCTTTGAAATACGCATTTTTTAAACAATCTCGTAGTTAACAGTTATTTACGAATTTGTTTATCCATCTATACGAATTTATAGAGTGGAATATTTTACTGATGGATGAAGGAAAGGGAGCACAAGCTGTCATTTAATATGTTTACCAGCAGTTACCTAATGATACAAAATATAATCTTCGCAGAGAAGTATTCACAAGTCGTTCGTGATGTGGTACAACACGTGATATATCATCTCTTAGCATATTGCTATCCGACTATAACTTACCAAACATGTTAACAGAAACGTTGTGGAAAGATCGTATGCTCCTCTGATTTTCTCTGAAATATAGTGAGAATAGAATATAAATAAATTAAATATACTTTCTTATATACCGGGCAAATATAATTTTGGCAGGTAAATAACATCACTGCGTTTTTTTTTTTCGGCAGACAACTTATCTTTAAGGTGTTAGGATATTTACTTCCATTACACGGATTTGTGAATTGTTGCGGTGATTTATTTACAAGTTGACCCAACTTGCGTTGGATTGGTTTTAAAAGGTGTCAGATGTGTGCACTCAAGTTTAACACAAATGATTGATTTTGATTCATGGAAGTCGATTTAAGGAAACCAGCAGTGACTGGTTCACGAGAATTACCCATTGTCGAGCAGAATTAACTGTATTAAAGTGTCTACATTCTATAAGGAAATCAAAGTCGTCTGGTATGCTGTTTCTGGGGAAGTATAGCCCTCAAGTTCACCGTGGTTACTACAGAAAGCTAACCACTACTCGTTGTATGGGCACTGGAAGAGGTCATTTTGAGAATATTTTTAACATTGGTGATAAGTAATTGCATTTGAGTTTATTCGAGAAAATCTTTGGACGTTTTCAATAAACGGTATGAATAATTTTACCTTAACAAACACTTTCAATGCTTAGGTATTTATTCAATTTTGTTACACCTGAATTTTATACTAATGAAATACAATTTTATATATTAATTTAGAAACTCAATTGTAAAATGTAAAATACTAGTTTATTCATGAAGCTTTATTTTTACTTAAGGTTAACTTTGAAATAAGTGTTCTCAAGTTGCGAACAGTTACAGCAGTCAATAATGTGCAGGCGTGTGTAAAGTGCTTTTTTAAGAAGCGTTATGGAACGATACTGGTTTGGTTGTACATTTTTCAAACCACCTTGTTCTAAACTCAAGTTATTCACAAATGACATTTTAACAGTCAGTTAAAATATACTATGAAACAAAAAATATATGTGTATTATCTTGTTTAAAGTAGTCTTAACAATGTGACAACGCTGTGAGCAGTATTCTACGATCTAACGTGTGAATGGGTTCTCAGAGTCTAATCCAACGTACATTAGCATTATAATACTAGGCGAATAAGAGCATTTGTAAATGCACTAGTTTTACGCAAAAATATTCCATTAACAGTTGTTCTCCAAATGTCGTTGGTTCGGATCCAACTTCCTTATGAAATGATTTCAAATGACAGGCATCTTCGGCATTTACCCGCGAATCACAGATGTTCAGTGTCGGGGTAAATTAATTCTGACTAGCTATGTCATGCACAGAAATATTTTCTCACAAATATACGGAGTGAATAGCTAAGAGAAATTAACCGTTGTGCATGGAGGATATGATGTCTTACCTCTACGTAAGTATTTTATTGTAAAACTTGTGGCCCATATATATGTAATTCTAAGTAAACTAAACCAACTTATGATTGTAAGTGAATAAACCAATGCCTACTTCAGTTTACTGCCGATACCAAATGTATTTTCTTTACTTCACAATCGCATCCAAAGTGACAAGAGACCCGGAAATTTGGCGTCTTTAACTGGTAACAAGCTTAACTCCACATTAATTTGTGTAGTTAAGCCCCAGTTAGTTGTTAATTGGTTGATGGTCCAGTTTTACACCAGAACAAATAATACGGGATTCAGTAATCTTTTACTTCAAGATTTTTTATTGGCAAAATTAGGGTAAGCCGTGGCTTACATATTGCGATAAGACTGAAAAGGATCTCAGATATATACTAGATGTCCCAATTTCATGTGTATGCTTTTTCAACACGAATAGTAGAAAAATAATACTATCAAAATAACTGACGGAGATGCTTGAATTGTACGCTATTATGACAACTTTAGGTGAGTGCAAATATAAATAAAAGATGCAAATGTCGAAAATTCCCACTAACAACAGCAAGTTATTGACTGTAACACTGTATAACAGAACGACAAACACTACCTACGGTTTCCTTGAGAGTGGATTAACAGGCAGCAAAAATTGCGTCTCTCGTGCCATAGAGTTTCTGTGCCTTTTGGCGTTTGCAGTGTTATTCACAGTTCCCCACTGATAACAATCGAACAGAGTTAAATCTGGAGATCTCGGTGGATACTTAACACTTCCTCGTCGACCTATTCACCTTCCCAACAAATGTTTCAACAAGGAGCTACCATACGTCTCGATGGAAAAGTGGAGCCGCACCTTCCTGTTGGAAGCAGCATTCGTCATCTAGGTAAAGTTGATGAACAGCTGACACAATGTTTTCCTGCAAAATGGTAAGGTAACTTTCACCTGTCACCGTTCCGTCAAAGAATAATGAATATCCAAGTCCTATAGCACACATTACTGCACCACACTGTTAACCAAGGACGATTAACCGCTTGCTCTACCAAAATATGGGGATTTTCATTGGCCCAATATATACAGTTGTAACGGTTGACAGTTCCATTTTGTTTAAATTGTTAAATTTTTTTAATCGGACCCAACAATCATAGCAGTAAAATGATTGTTGTCGTTGCACATATTCACAACCTACCCACCAAATTCGACAAGCCTATTTACGTTATCTTCATTCATAGCGTGAAGTAACATGTACTGACACCTGACTCACGCCCACCTGGCCGTACGGACTTTGGCTTCCCGTGCGAGTATGTGAATGTGTGCAACACAGCAACCACATTCGCTTTGTTAGTTGTCGTTCTCTTCCCTCCGCACCGTCCTTTCTTCACATCATACCCAGTTCCAACTTTTACAAAGTTGTCACATAATACTGTCCTTTTTATAGGTGAAGGTGCTGCAATATAGAATTCTGCCCTGCATTGTCTCTTAATAATACTTCTCACATTTCCAATAACATTTAAAATTCATTTTACGTTGCGAAATTAAACCTTGTCACCTCTGCCATTTCCTCTTTAATTTTATTGCTCTCTCTGTTTTCCTCCCCTGGTAACTGAAAACGGAACCAGCGACAGCAGAAAAGCTAACCGTGCACTCACACAACAATCAAATTTTTCTTGTAAAGTCCAACAAATGCATTCCTATCAGATTATATTTAATGGTTTCTAGGTTTTTAACTTAAAAACGGCACAAAAATTAATTTAGAACATCTGGTGTGTATGTTTGAAATCTAACTTGTCATCAAGGGGATTTGTGAAAACTTCGGTTCTCCAAAAATAACCACGACCACGCTGCAAACAAACAGTATAACGAGAAAACCTCATCTTGTTAATTTATTGCCAAACTTGGCCGAAGTAGGTTCTACAGAACCGCCGACGTTAGAGCACAGAGTAAACTGCAAATTTTCACTTGATTATGTTGGCAGACGTAATAGCTGACGTCTCCAGTCTGATTTGAATGATTTATTTTAATACTGGCTTACGTTTTCTGGGGAAAATTATTAACTGCATCATTTATCCATACATACTTCATGCTCTAAACGCATCCGAGAGAAAAATTACGCGACAGATTATTGCATATTTACGCGAAATGCAGGTAATATATTTTCTGTTGACAAATGAAACAATTATTTAAAACATCTAATTTATAAGACCGTACAAACTGGACTTCGCANTTAAAACATCTAATTTATAAGACCGTACAAACTGGACTTCGCATATCTTCTGCAAGGATTTGCTTTCCATATCCTTTTTAACAGGGCCTGCTCCATCCGTAAAAGCAAATAGAGGTAGAGTGCTCATCCGAGTTGCGAAGAACCCACTCTCCGCGTCGCAACATTTGACTGTTTCCTATCAACACGACTATCAAAAACGACGTGGTAAGANTCGAAGAACCCACTCTCCGCGTCGCAACATTTGACTGTTTCCTATCAACACGACTATCAAAAACGACGTGGTAAGAGTATTAGGTTAAACACTTTATGTAAAAAAGTTATTTAAAATTTTTGTATACTTAGTCTGGGCAAGTTTTATTGCAATTAGATTAAGTAGAAATTGAATATAAAGAAATAAACACAATAATTAAATTTGACCATGTGACTTCGGCAGTTGAATTGGTGTGGGACAGGTCAGTGTTGAGGACAGAGCAGGAGACGATAAACGGTCTAACTCATCTTATGTGTTTTAGGGTACATGGACTGTCGTGCAGAAGAGCGATGGCTTTAACTCGCATGACTGACGCGGCGCGGTGCCACAGTCGTCCCGTGACGCGTGTGCGTTCCGAACACTCCCGGGGCCGACGACGCGGGGGCATAAATAGCAGCGGGTACAGCCGAACGCACTCACAGGGGCATTACGCTAATGCGGGGCGTGTTCCGACACGCCGCGGCCAAAGAGCTCCCGGCCGGCGCGCGCGGACACAAGACAGGCCTTGCAGAGGCGAGTGTGTCCGGGAGTGGCTTTCCAGATCATCCTCTCCCCGCTGTTGCTTTAACGAAATTCACAACGAGCAGTTTATTTTTTTTTTTTTTTTTTTTTTAGCTTTCCTTTTGTTTCCAATTATGGTAAGTGAAGTGCTGACATAGCCCACTTGTCCATTTCAGCGACATTCATTTCGTTTGCACTGGAAAAGTAAATAGTATTTTATTTTTGTGACGGTAACGAAAATGTTTTCAGATGTTATGTTGTGAGAATAAAAAAAAACACCAAATTGTAAAATTTCCGGTAATTTTACTTTTCAGTATCAAACCACTATTGAAATATATTTTATTTTCAATAACCTGGTTGTATTGCACAATGATTATCATTTAAGGTTATTTTACTAGCGATTTTCATTTTATTGTTAACACGAAGAGAATTAATTTGAAGACAGCTATAAAAGTAATTTGACGCTACTTAAAAACACCCTGAATAAAATTAAAATACTCTAAAATAACATAGCATCAAACATATAGGTTTNAATTTGACGCTACTTAAAAACACCCTGAATAAAATTAAAATACTCTAAAATAACATAGCATCAAACATATAGGTTTAAACAAATAATTTATGCATACCGTTAATACCAATTAACTTTCATTGTTCTTTAAAATTAAATAATAAAGTTCTCTCAAATGAGAATTATTCTATTAAATGTGCACAGATAGGAATAAAAATTTTAATGAAATGCTTCAGAATGACGATAGCCTATATTCCTGTTGCACAATCGGAGAACAGAGCATAATAAGAGTCAGGAGTCAAGTATTCTCCACTAACATAACAAAAGCATCAGCAACTTGGTGTATGTACTAGGAACAGCTTACATTTTCCAGTGCTGTACTCTGTCGTGAAATTGGCATGGCACGTTTGCGTTCTCGGTTCTTCCCACTTCTCTGAATACATTCGAAAGTTCCACTTCCAGGATATTCATCCGCCTAATGTGAGCAAATCTTTACCAATTCTAGATAAATTGCACCAAAGAGGCAACGCCCCGCATTCGCGCGTACTCAGTGTAATAATGTTTTGCACAAAAATTATATTTTAGTGGGAATTACCAGAACACATTTTATACCTGTTTTTATTCATAAAAATTATTAACGAAATATTATAATTTATGTATAAACTACACGAATATGTTTAATTTAATAAAAAATAAGATATTGCTATGTTAAAACAAGCATAAAACGTTTGTGATATATGACGTCTCGGAAACACAAATCACGTAACACATGTGATATTTCAAATTTCCGATTCAAAGGTGCGAAGAAACGGCAAAGTGACTATATTCGTCGGCAAGCGCCGTTTGGGCAGTCAACGAATGTTTACTGAGGCCGTACGGTGTGTACGTCCGCGAGGTCGGATGTTCATGCCGGAGAACTGTGCAGCACGTTGCAACAAGAAGTGCCATTTGTGCTCAATGTTGGCGCCACTAGTCGGAACAAGTTTCACGGACACTCGCGTTTTACGAGCTGCGTGGAGGGAAGTATCACACCAGGGGCTTAGGCTACGGCTATCCACAGCTGTATGACTGGAGGTGGGCCACGTTTACCAACTACGAGGGCTTCCAGACAGAGGTCAAGTATGACCTAAGTTCCCTTAGAAGCGTAGTTGACTGCAATTTCCAAACTGATTGAGATACAGTCACCAAATTCATAACATAGGCATCACCCCTGACAAAGAAAAGGCTCGCAGGGGCAAGTACGCCCGAAGAGCACTTATAAGCATACTTGGTTGTAATTTCCGAACTATTTAAAATATACTCACAAAATTTATATCATAGACTTCGTCCCTGACGATAAACTAGGCCATAGAGTGTAATCGCGTGTTGTGACATAGATGTTACAATCAACAGGAAGAGCTGTGGTTTAGAAACAAAACAGATTTATATTTCTATTTATGTGATATTTAAGCAAAAAAATTATTCAGTTAGTAAGAATGTGTTACTTTTCACGCGAAAATAAAGAAAAGGGCTATATTAAAGTATAGTGGTTAACTAATTTCTTGCAAAATGATGAAATACAATAAAAATAATGTTGACATAGTGCTATTATTATGTTGGTTTTTATGTATGTCAGTATTATTTTAACATATAACTTTTCGTAACACTTTACGTTATATTCCCTACTATTCATAAAAACTTAAGGGCCTTCGAGGCGTGGGTAGAATGGAGTTGGAAGAAAGAACAGATTTAAGATGAACGGTCATGTTTCAGGTTGTATAATACGCAACAAAATTTTGAAGAAACTTGGGTATCACAGTATCTGCGTTTGAATTTCATTTGGCCATTCAATATATAATTAACATTATATTTAAAATCACAATTAGAAATCAGCAAATTACCACGTACAAAAATGTTTTGATCATTTCCTGTATGCGTCTCACTTCATATGTCCAGCAACTATCAAACCACTATTGCTTAGGAATCATGACATCAATAAATATATATGGTAAGAGCATGTTAGTATTACTATATTTTTTTATGCAGCCAACATTTTAAATTTCATTTTCTTCTTTTTAAATTGTTATTTTCGTGTATAATGTTGGAGTATTTACTCTAGGGCACATTTGTTATCCTGTTTTTTTCACTGATAGCAAGTTACATCTGCAAATTACTGAAACTCATTAAGGAAAAAATTGCAAATGTACCCCAAAGTAAACAGAACGAAGAACTATAAATAAAGAGAATGTACTGCAGAACAAATAAAATACATATGAAAAAAAAGAGACTTAAATAAAAAAGCAACAAAATAAAACTGAAAATTATTTTAGGCCTATTCGTTTTCCTAACCGTGTGCATTTTTTTAGAAAGTAGTATATTACTCATATAAATATTTATAGTCTAACCCCAATAACTTTAATCGCAATGCAAACTTTATAATAAGAGACTGTTTTACAATTATAAGGCGTTCATTTATTTATTCCTATTAGCCACATGACTGTGTGCTATCTCTGTAAAAATGACAGTATACTTTCAAAGTTTTATAATAATTAAATATTTGTAACTAAATAAGGATTTCATTTAAGTTTGTAATAAATTGAAATATTTTTTATTTAAATTTTTCATGTCAACCGTAAGATAAAAAAGTGTCTACAAAATAATTAACAGCTGTAGGAAACGTTATTTCGCCATTTGGTAAACTTGAAACAATAAAAAAATCTGATCATTGATACGTCTTTAATACATTTTTTTAATATTTTTATAATAAACACGTCACTGAATTTTCTATGAAGTAAAACGGAACATAGATTCATAGATTATACGGAAACAATTTAAGGGCACTGCCTACCGAATGGCAGTTGCGAAATATAAACATGTTATTTTATTGGGAAACGCCTATCATTAAAATTAACGCACTGAAGCGAAATTTCCGTGACATAGGTTAACTATTTAAATATCACAGCTGGCAGTCGGTAGGCGGGAGCCTTAAAGGTAATATTACTTGAAGGATTTAGAGAATATATTTCAGTAGAAAAACTGTGCCGTGTGTGGATTCAAAAGTACCAGGTGCGGATGGTATGACAACCACNTCTTCCCAGATCGAACCCACGTACATTCTCTTCTTCAGAACGATAGCCGGAATGATTAATGCGAGACGATCCAGAGCTTGCAGTTCGCTAGATAACAATCTAAATGTAAGTCACGACGGTGTTATTTATTACTAGTGCTCCTATATTTTTGCGAATTTAACTTGCTTGAAGTGACCACTCGATTTAAGGGGGTTTCATTACTAGAACCTCTGCTTGAAATTGCTTGTTGCCCATTTAGATGGTATCGAGCCATTCATTTATAATCTAACGTATAGAATGTTCGCTATTTGCAAATCTATACTGTCATATATATACATATGGGTTTCGATTTTTGTCAGTAGCAACTTCCAAAACAATAGTTAAATGTATAAATGTAAGGTTTTTTTTTTTTAACGAGATGAAACTTTCTTTTAGTAGTACTCTGTAATAAGATTCACCGAAAAAATTAAAAATTACAAATTATTAAAATCTAATAAAAATATTTTAGTTCATAAACCACAGCAGCTCTGAACGCTGTCGTGCGGGGACCATTTAGTAAGGTTTATAGCTTCTTAACGAGAATTTGATATTCCACAGTCCAGAATAAAATCGGAGGTTACCAACTCAGTTTCAATCTTAGTGTGCTTTGTAATTGAAAACTGTAAACATTTCTAATGTAATACATTTTTTACTATAGATTTTAATTTAAACTTGGTAAATTACAAATTAAGGTAATTATTAAGTTTAGGGGCTTTTCTGTAAAAAAAACCCCAAAAAGTGGTATAATTCCGCTCTACTAATCACGTAGAACACGAATAAACTAGGGGCGTAGCTTTAAAATAAGTACAACATATTTTGAAAAATTGAACAAAATTGCGAAATGACTGTTCAGCCTGTTTGTTTACGTTTCTGAATGAAACGTCCTAGACCAACAAAAGTTGCATTAGTGGGTTCTGCACAGCTAACCTTGTTCATATTTACGAGGGCGTACTGTGAAAATAAGTAGAAGATTTTTAAATAAATTGCGAAATTTTTTTGTTTACGTCTATTAACGTCTACAGCCATTAATAATGGCTGCGCATTGCAAATTCCACGCTATATAGCAGCCACGGAAGACATCACGGGCATTTTAACGGACAATTTTGAACCTAGTCAGGCGCTTTGGCACCTTTCCTGGCATGTCTCATGTCCTTCTAATCCGGCGGATTTAAAACGGAGAAAGCATGAAAGAGTGCTTTTGTGCGTTATATTAGCCTATTAACGAGTGCTTCTGTGTATATATTCGGCTGTAAACGAGTGTTTCACTGCGTTATATGCGCGTATGTGGCGCTTTGTGGAAGATTGTGATTTCATTGAGCGAGGTGAGGTTGAATTGGCCGTTGACAGAGGTATTGTACTACCAGGCTACATTGGTTAGTAAATTTATAATATTTGGGTGTGTTTTACGGCTCCTTTAAATCCCTAAAATCCTAAATTCTTAGTTCAGAATAAAACCTAAAAATCCTAGGTAACTAGCCTACAATTCTAGGTTAGTTTATAAATTTACAATAGTACGATTCTAAACTAACGTAGGATTGTAGAATTGTAAACTAACAGGTAGCTTATAGTGCAAATGTAGTAATATTATGAAATTCAAACAAGGTTTTCCAGACGTTTTTACTCCACAATTTTACATTGTTTCTAAACTAACCTAGGATTATTGGTAGGTAACGCAGAACACGACTATAGTAGCGTCTTTAACGTATGACTAATTGTATAATATATTCCAACCTAACCTAACAGAACCTAACCTCATGATGGGTGAATCACTATTTTACATTTTTAAACTAACCTAGGATTGTAGCGAATTAACTAACATAGGATTGCAGTTATTTAAATTAATGTAGGATTATAGGGTTTCCATCTAGACTGTGATTGTAGGGTGTTGATCGGAGATTTGATTAATATTGTATATCTTATATTACTTTACATCCTCACAATCCTAGGTTAATTTAAAACTCTAAATCCTTAGGTTAGTTTTAAAATGTCAAATATTGATTCAACCATCGTAGGATTAGGTTCTGTTAGGTTAGGTGGGCACATATTAAGGAATTAGTCGTATTTTACGTAATTACCCAAATTAATGCTCTTAAATCATAAATAAGAAATCATAGTGGCAGTCTGGTCATAGCGTAAACAAGAAGTTAATGATAACTAACTACCATACTTTCCTTTTCACGGGTGAAAATAATTTTTAATGAAGCTATTAAAAGCTTAGATTGTAGGTAGTCGTTGATGTCTCGTTGACAGCAATATAATTTGAAATAAAAGCAGAAACATGTGAAACAATTCCAAGACAATTTAAATACAAACGTGACTTACCCGCGCTTCGAACTCAAATAAACTCGTAAAATTGAACAAGCATGCAATTAACTACATCACGGATGTAGTACTAGAAGCATACACTTCGGATGTTATCACTATAATGTTTATAATGATAGGGTTGAGTAACCTGAAATATTTACATTACCATCATTTTGAAAATAATTGTCTGTGTCACTAAAAACACATGTGTTTATATTGCATATCACAACGCTACTTGTGTGAAACATTTGGTGAAATCGATTGATTGGTCTGCAAGAAAAATTGCAGAAAAATCCTATTTTCAAATTTTTTGAACGGGGCTATCTTACAAAATTGCCTTAAAAAGGCTCTTTTTATTATGTTTCTAATATATGGTGTCAGCATAAAAAATTTTGATTCTATTCAGCAACATTTAAATATACATATGCCAATAATCTCAAAATATTTATATGGCTGCCATTTTGAAAATGAATATCTGACCACTTTAAAATTATGAAAATTTGCATCGCCTTCTGTACGTGTGCAAAATTAGGTGAAAATAAGTTGAATTGTTCCCGTAATATAGCAAAATAATCAACATACTCATCTGATAGTATTGTGCAAAAATTTCAGCAAAAGTGGATCTCTGTATTCATTACTGATGCCTAATAGAAAATAAATTTTGAATTAGAGAAAACTCGTTATCGGGAAATTAATCGCAATATTTGACCGTATATAGTTTCGTTACTAAGAGTATTTTGTGCATTATGATTTATATAGGACTAAAATCAAATAAAGTTAAAGTGCAGCACAATTGTGAAAATATCTCTCTAGATGCATATGATCGTTACATGTAGTTTACCACTAACTTGTGGTCCGAAAATTAAATTTACTCGACGAAGACGTATTTGTAAGTAAACGATAGTATGGTCTGACATGGCGTAAACGCCTGACAAGTCGTCTCATAACCACACATTAATTTGATCTTTGCCTGTCGGCGACAGGCTCTTCAGCCCGTAGCGCGTCGCTGTATTGTGACTCCAGCTACAGACAATATATTAACTGTTAAGCTTTTTACTGCTGATACCAAGGTTATTTGTTAATGTACACTGCAGAGCCAAAAAAACTGGTATTGAAGTTTTGATGCGTGTTTTACATAATAATTATATCAACAATAATATGAATGATGATGATAATAAAAATTGTAATGTCAAATTATTTTAACAATAAGCATAGTATTTAATAGTACAAAATATATTATTTATGTAATCATAAATATTATATTAATATATGACTAGCGACCCGCCCATTTTCGCCCAGGTAAAATTTAGTTTTTACAGCGATACACTAATAAATAAATTGGGAAAAACAATAACAATATTATATGATAGTAAGTTAGTAAACTACCATCATATTTTATATACATACACATCACGCCTGTCTCCCAGAGGGGTAGGCAGAGAATATGGACCTCCGTTTACCACGACCCTGACATACCTACCTCCTTCGCTTTATCCACATTCATACACCTCTAATAAAACAATATTATATGATAGTGGTTTAGAAAATTTCCTTATATACAACATTAATATTTTTGCCTCCGACCGCCAGCACAAAAAGATTTCTGTTTGACGCGACACGCGAAAGGCCCTACGTTCAGTTGTCCGTGTGAAAAACATTCTCCACTCAAATCCACTCTAGCCAGATTAAGTGTTTGACACTGTGCCTTATTTATAGTCATAACAAAACAAACTCATATTGGTAACTGGACTCTCTTGAAATTAAAAGGAAAATCCCGGGGAATCATTGATACTCTAGTTTTTAAAACAGTTTCTCCAGTACCGCAACCAGTTAGAACAATAACTTCAGTGAGATAAATATTTCAACTTTTTATTTTTAATCGAGTCCCGTTGTACAATATTGGTGGATTTATATTTTGCAATAGCATTATGGGAGCTCCAACTTAAAAATCAGTTTGTGTGGGGGCATGCCCGAAGGATTCAATTAATTAATTTATTTTGATAAAGATTATGTTCTTTGTGGTTAGAAAAAAATCGTGAATTTTACGTATGTTTTTACTGCGTAACTTAAATTTTAAATACGCTTATTAGTACTTATCTATTAAATATATATGTGCTACCGATGACGTTTTTGTAGATCATTTAATTTTACACAATTCTTTCCTACATGATTTTGTTATATGGCTAAAGAATTAGNTAGAAAGTAACCATACATTTTAAACCCGCATTTAAATGCTAAAGAGTTGAAAGTAACCTTAAATTTTCAACCACTTTTTAAAGGCCAATAGGTTAAAAGTAACCATACATTTTCAACCCGCATTTAAATTCCAAAGGGTTGAAAACAACCTTAAATTTCCAACCCCCTTTTAAATGCTAACAACCCACTTTTAACTGTTAAAGGGTTAAAAGTAACCATACATTTTCAACCCGCATTTAAAGGCCAATAGGTTAAAAGTAACCATACANCCAGTAGGTTAAAAGTAACTATACATTTTCAACCCCCTTTTAAATGCTAACAACCCGATTTTAAATTCCAATAGGTTAAAAGTAACCATACATTTTCAACCCGCATTTAAATTCCAAAGGGTTGAAAACAANCCAACCTCCTTTTAACTGTTAAAGGGTTAAAAGTAACCATACCTTATGAGAATGTTGATAAGTTGCGTTCGTGAAATCAAAAAAAATAAAAAAATATATATAATAAATGAATAAAAATTCAGATGAATATATATTGATGTCTAATTATACGAAGACGACCATGGCAATGAAAAAGGCTAATGCAACTGGTAATGTTTGGAACGAATATA
>NQII01014865.1:6463-16785 GCA_002778355.1 Clitarchus hookeri | reverse complement strand
GCCCGCCTGCGCACTGCCCCCGCTGCTGAGACGGGGTCGCCGCCTCCCCGCCGTGCTCCAGACCTGCGTCGCCACCGCCGCCGCCTCCAGCGCTGCCTGCGCCCTCGCTCACTCCTCGCGTACGTCTCCCATACTCACACTTTTTTTCCTAACCTACCCTAAATCTAAGTAAGTGTTCAATGTGCCTGCGAGGTAGGGGCGGGAGATAAGTGCGTCTACAAAGGAGGGAAATTATGCAAGAAGACATGCATCGCGGCAGAGAGGGATTGGGCAACCATGGCCACGATTGGGGCCATGATTTTCCTCTTTGAGTATACATATAGATAAAACTATAGCTAAGAATATAAAGGGGAAAACCGTCTTACACTATAAAAGCCCTTTCGACAAGAAATAATTCAAAAATTTTTACGTGGGTAGATAGGTAATGTATGTTCGAGAACAAGGACTGGGGGTTTAGGATTGGAGGATTGGCCACCAATATGGATGACGTCAAGAATTTCCCGTTCCTCCCTCAAAATTTCCCGTTTTCCCTTAAAACATTTTGAATCCTTAGAATTTTCGTACAAATTTCCTGGATTTCACTTAGAATTTTCTTTTTTTACTTAAAATTTCCCTTTTTCCCTTAAAAATGCACCAAGCCCCCAATTTGCAAGACGAACCCCAGATCCCTTTTTATCTAATTTGGGGAGCTTGTTTTTTACCCGCAGGCCATAACTCTCCTCACCCCACCCCTAGCCAAGCTCACCATAACCCCTCCCCTCCTCTTAATAATAAAAACCAAAATCAAGAACGATCACAAACAAATCGCAAAAAATAATTCTAAAATCGAAGACATTTAACATTACGTCACCCTCCCTCCGCTTCACCACAACATCCCAACACCCTCCAACCCTCACCAACCACCCCCATCATAAAAAATCAAGAAAAATCACAAAAAATTGAAGAAAAAAATGTAAATTCTAGGAATATATAATGTTAATTTCTCACACTCCCCGCTCACATAAACTTCACCCGCTACCCCTCACCAACCCTTCCACAACCATAAAAAACCAAGAAAAAAGGTAAAAAAAAAATTGAAAATAATTTTAAACATTAAAGAAAAAATTGCATTGATGACTCCGGCCACCCTGTTGTATACCAGTGAGTTTGACCTTGACCACAATTACCTTGAAGACAAAAATCGAGAAAAATGGTAAAAAATTGGGCAAATTCATAAAAATTGGAAAAAAATTTAAAAATCGAAGAACGTATAATGTTACCCCACCCTCCACCTGATCAACCCCAACACCCTAGTTGCAAAAAAACAAAATAATTCTAAAAATCGAGGAAAAATTATATTGACGACTCCAACCTCTATATTGTTTCCGACTTCCATATTGTTTCCGAATTATTCACTTTTGTTCGACCACACCATCGTGCTTCCGAATTACTCACCTTCGTTCGACCCCACCATCGTGGATGTCGTCTGCTGTAGTTCTCTCGTCATCCACTAGAGTGCATCACTAGTGCCAGTAATGTTGTTTATTGCTACTAGAATCTGTCACTCTGATTCGCTACCTTGGATGTCTTCCCCACGAACTTCGTTCAACTGGCGCCTGCTCGAGACGCCATTGTCGCTATCGCTGGGTCGTCATGTTGGTTCTCTCGTCATCTGCTAGTCTGTGCCACTGTTGTCTGCCATGTCTGTTTATGGAAACTAGAGTGCACCTTACGACTCACTTCTGCTCGACTGTCAGTTTGTTTACTAATTATTTATGCAATGTCATCCATCGATATTTAGTGGCCTGCTATTTACTCGACCCCCTCGAACCACCATCTTGGATTCCATGTTGCTTCTCGATTTAGCCACCAGGCCACCATTTTTCTTTCATGTTCTATCAATCCACATCGATTTAATAGCTTGCTCTTCACCATACCACCTTGGATTAAATCACTTCGACCAACTTAAATTATGTTGTATGAACTTGGCCTTGATCTTTAACCATCTTCTCTCAATACCTCGCTGTTAATAGCAGCCCAAATCTCTCTCTTTGACCTTCTAAATCTTCCATTTAGTTTGTCATTTGTGTTTACTAGAAATGTTTTTAGAAATGTGTTTAATAGTCATGTATAACTTAGGTAGCACCTCTCTTCAACATGTACTGCACTGAAGCAGGTCTGGTCAGGCCTGGCTCGACCTTCGCCCTCCTCGCTACAGGTCGCAGGGTCGAATTTCTGCCGCTTCAACAGCATACTTCCAAGTTTGTTGTATCGAACCTGCTGAGAATGAATTGCAATATTAATCCACTCTCATTTTTGTGCACTTCATTTCAACATTTACCTCTGTTGGTTGCCATATCATTGATTGTAGGCATTCAGTGATAGGCCATTACAGCAAATATTTAATTAATAATATTCAAATAATATATTTTGCCCAAATAAATTAATTTACTTTAATTATCATGCTCACTTACAGTACCGAAATGTAGTGGCAGATCTAATAACCAAGGCGAATATATTCCCTATATCAGGAAAGCAGACAGAATACAACACCAACGAGAAATGAAACACTTTTTTAATTAATTAAAAACATATATATCTTTACATACTTCGGTCTACAAACATAATAAAAAAAACAGAATCCCAAAAGTCTCCATACCATTTATGCAGCTTCTTTCCAGAAACACGTCACTTTTCATGTAATAAATGTAATTTGTTTATATGCAGTTCAAGGAAGTCTACGCTAGCAAGCATCCGACCAGAACCCTTAGCCATATACTCCTCTTCTTCTCGACAAAGTTTTTCTTTCAAGGCCCCTAAAACCTCTGGGATACTATCAACATTATGCAGTGCTTTATTCGAAGTCTTGAATGCTCGGTGACTGATTCCTTCATCCAAAGATTAGATTGAAGCTTTTCACAGGTACGCCCCAGCCAAACATTATATTTTATGGGGCCTTCTTAAACTTCTTCCGTTAATTGATTGATTATATCCTTCGCTTAATGTGGCCCAGATATGTGCATATGTCTTTCGTACCTACAAAGTTATTTCCAATCACATAATCTTTTAAAGTAACCTTTAATGCTGATTGTTTCAGGTTGAATCCATTCGATGTCATGTCACCAACCGCTAGTACAAGTTGTTTCTTAGCTGCTGAAACTCTTCCTTTACAAATATTGATATGCCTCTTCAGCTTATCACCACGTTTGTACAGATGTTTGCTCTTGACATGTTGTTGCATTGCACAGAAAGTACCCTTTCACCCATGTAGTTTTTTCCATGCTTCCTCGCACTTTGGCTGTAGGCAAATATCTGTCATAGTAACAGTAACGAAGCCTTGACGAAGTCATCAATTACTGAACTGCTGTAGGTGTCCCATGTGAATAAGTCGATGGGATGGGGTGAGGTGACTTTTGCTAGTGGTGTAGTGAGGGGGTTGAGGCCTGCAGGTAAAAAAGCGAGCCCTCTGAAATGGTGATAAGGGGCTTGGGGGTTATTTTTTTTTTTTGTAAATTGGAGGCTTGGTGCTTTTTTGAGGGAAAAAGTTAAGGGAAAGGGGGAAATTCTGAAGGAAATTTTAGGAAATTTTTAGAAAAATTCTAGGGATTTTGAATGTTTTTAAGGAAAAAAGGGATATTTTGAGGGGGAAATGGGAAATTTTTGATGTCATCCAAAATGGTGGCCAGTCGTCCAATCATCAGCCCCCCAGTCCTTGTCCTCGAACATACATTACTTATCTGCTTATCTGCATTAATATAAAATGTTACAGGAGACAGTTAGGTAAGAACCATGCTCTTTATTAGTAGACAGAGAAAGACTAGAAAGAACTGACACATTTTAAAGCAAGCAGTAAAGCAGTATTTTATATGCTCTTCGCCATTAATTGAACACATCCGAAAGCTCTGCTTATGATCTACTTTTCTTTTGTATCCTTTTGTCACATGTACAATTATCATTGCCATGAGTCATAGCCTAATGGATTATTCATTTGTAATCCACAGTGGAATTTTTAAGAAATAAAATTTTTTAATGATATGCACATTAGTGCTCTTACATGTATAAAACAAGAAACACTCTCTTCAGTTGAATTACACTCGCACTCCAACATCACATTTTATAACTATCTTTGTTAAAACACTGACAACTTAACTGGGAGCCTGCATGCCAGTATGAAGTGTGGCACATTTATGAAGTTATGTGTAGTGATTTCATTTTCAAAAGTTTATTCATAAGTGATCACTTTGCTGTGAACAGTCTTTAATAACTACAAAAGGAGGGAGCTACATATTTACTTGCAACTGGTGGGGTAAAGGGGAACATATGTCTTGGTAGGCATACTTTTCTTGCCAGTTTGCCACCTGTACTACTAACAAGTTACGTAATCTTGCAATAAGATGCAAAAGAAAAATAACTTTTTCATTAATGTACGTAATGTCTTAAGGCTATTCACGGTGAAGTGAGCACCTTTGAAAGCCCTCACAATTGGAATAATAGTCAATAAATATATTTCATTTTGACCTTAGATTTTAACTTCCAAGTGCGGTGGAATATACGTACTAGGTTTATTACTTACATGCCAATATTTATTTTAAAATGTTGTTAAAGAATAAAAAATGGCCGGAATGAAAAAGTAACTAGGGCCTCAAAAGTGCTCACTTTACCGTGAACTGCATATAAATTAACATGTAAACAGATAGGTAAGCTAAATAAATTTATTCATGAAAAGTACGGCAGAGTATTCTAAAATAATAATCTCTTTAGAACGTAAATATATTTCTTTATTTTGTTCTCATATCACCCTGTCCTCAATCTCCACTTCCGTAACATGTTTTACTAATTTTTGAGGCAGGGGTCTCATTTAAATTCGCACCAACTCTAAGGCATATTCAGACTTTTATGATGGGGGGACAACTGATCTGGGTTATTAATATCGACTAATGTAGTTAATCCAAAATATTTCTTTTAAAAGCTAAAAAAAATTTGATGAGTTTTAGTTCACAGTATATATGTGGCGAAATGGCACAAGAGAGAGAGAGAGAGAAAGAAAGAGAGAGATAAAGAATAAACTAAGCACAGACACACATATTAGGTGGTATCAATAAAAGCAAGCAGATGCTCAAATTTTATGAATTTGAACCAACTGCTCCATTTCGTTTACTCAACCTTCTCGCGAGCAACTGCTCGGTAGCCTTAAACGCTGAGCCTCTGCTCAAGGTTTGGTATAAATTAAACTAAAACCCTTCTCACCATTACTAATAACTGCTGACGTTTTTGTGAGGTTTCTCACTTGGTGTCATAGTTTACTCAAGTGCAGTTGATAAACGCGATGGCCGAGTCCACGGTGGTGGTTCCGGAACGGAAAAGAAAAATATACATATAAGAGGCAGGGACACTGACATACACATTCTATATACAATTATAAAGAACTGTACAGGTTTGAAAACGAAAATGCAGAAGGGCTTGCGCAAATCTTTCTTTATGAATCGACTGAGATACGAGGTGGGGCTCTGAGCAATGTTGAAAAGATGAAAACTGTCGTAAGGTATGTAGGAGATCCTGGTTTTCAAGTTGATGTTGTAGAAGATATTGCTGTTACCCAAGCTACGGTGTGATACATATTCTGGGAAGTTGTATAAGCAAAAAATGAAAAGGTCCAACATTTGGTACAATTTCCTCAAATGACTGCTGCTCTTCATAATACTAGAACTGAATGCTCAGAACTATAAACGCTCATAAAATATATTCGGGAAGTATATTACACACATGTTAGTAAAGAAAAAAAGTGTGCATAGGGATGAATATATCAAGAGAAAAGGCCTGTCTATCATCCATGTGCAGGCTACTTGTAATGCAAGATAAACATTTAAAAAGTGAGGCGTCCATTGGCCAAGTTCTGCACACGACTCCGGCATATGGAAAAATTCTTGTATTTGAATAGTAACGACCAATGCTACATTGGTGGAAAATGGAAAATGAACATCCGGATGCAATCGTCCCACATGAATGGAGGTTGTATTGAATAATTATACATGTTGTATACTATATATGATAACGATCACAGGGTTGTACACCTATGAACAGAAGCTAGAAAGTGTCTTGAAGAACAATGTCAGTATCTTGTGTAGCCTCCTTTAGCGAATATGCAGTCCTATAGTCGTGTGTAGAGACGATCATAAAGGTGTCGGATGTCATCTTGGGGAATAGCGTTCCATACTAATTCCACCTGTTGTTGCAATTGCTGGAAGTTTGTTGCCTGTATTGCAGACCACACCAAACACTGTCCCATCATGTCCCACACATGTTCAATGGATGCCAGGTCAGGTGAACATGCTGGCCAGGGGATTTGACGAACACCTACGATAGCATGTTGGGTAACACGAGATGTGTGTGCACAGGCGTTGTCCAGCTGGAAGAGGGCATCTCTTTGGTGTTGTAGGAATGACAACAAAATGGGTTGGATGATGTTCTGGATGTAGCCTCCTGTGTTCAATGTTCCCTCAACAAACACCAGAGGCGTAGATCATTGTAGGCTGTTGCCCCAGACCATGATGCCAGGACTTGGTCCTGTATGTCGCTGCCATATACACTCCTGTTGTTGCTGCTATCCTGGTCGACGCAAGCAGTCATGAATGTCCATCACTGGCACCAAGGCAGAATCTGCTCTCATCACTAAACACAACTCCGTGCCATTCATCCCACCAGTTGTGTCGTTAGCGACACCATCGAGGCGGACTGCACGGTGATGAGGTGCGAGTGGAAACCTGGTGAACGGCACCCATGATCGTAGTCCAGCATCCAGCAAACGGTCGGTTATTGTCCTAGCTGACATCCTGGGTGCAACAGTAGCCCTAATCTCTGCGGCAGTCACCATGCGATCAGCAATGGCTGCTCGTCTGGTGCGGCGGCACAGGTGGGAATTCATATGCTGCTGCCATCCAGAACCAGGTTGACGAGCATGTGCACCATTGTTGGACCACTGGCACCACCAATTATTGCACAGCGGACACTTCATGTCCTATGCATTGGGAAATTCTTTGGAAGGTCCATCCAGCCTCCCTCATGCTCACAATACGACCTCGTTCATAGTCCGTTAATTTCACGAATTGTGGTCGTCTATGCCATCGTGCCATATCTACAATGTTTTATACACTCAAACAGATGCTTGGAACAACAAACAACTCTTTCACCGAGTCAACTACCATTGTATTGGGCTCAGCGGTGTTATGCCTAGTATGCGGTTCCTACTCTGTCCACAGCACTGCTCCGTTTGTATGTAATGCCTGCTATCAGTGCCCCATGCACGTATTATTTTTCTACATCACCTTTTTATGGTGTTCATTTTTAATTTTCCACCAGTATATATTGCTTGATAATATGGGCTATGGGATTCAACTATGGTTAATGATGCCTTAACATAATTGGACTTCCCCAGAGCTGAGAGCATGCAAAAAATTGTTTACTAATGGGAGGGTAATAAATTAACTGTGTTTTTTGTAAGGTAAAAACGCTGTTTCCTATTCTACAAAGTAATATACTATAAGCCACATAGATAGTGCCTTCAGTGATTGTGTTTTGCACATAATTTTACATAAAATTGTCGAGCATTTCCAATAAGAAGAAAGTGGAATTCCTGAACGCAGGATAATGGCGAGAATGTGGCAGTTGATGCAGAACACGAGCAGTGCTAATGAGATAAAGGGGTCAGCAAAGAAGGAATGAGATCGTTGGAATAATCCATGGATGGCTGAATTAATTAAGTATTATCGTCTTCTTGTGTAATGATAATCATTGTTAGTATTCGTGGTTTAATGTAATTATTTTGATTTAATTCACAATTAAATGTTATTTAAAACTAATACGAAATAAAATACAGCAAACTAAAAATGAGATGAATATAACAGAAAATCAGTTACAGTAAACTCTCGAAAACACAGAAGAAATTGAGGGGGGGGGGGAGGCTGTATGAGTTATTGGTTTGAACCAAACAACATGCTTTGCAAAGATAGAGCTATTAGTCACAACCAAAAAACCTAGGAAGACAGCACAGATCACTGTGCAGACAAACCACTCGTCATGGTACCTACGCACCACACACACTCATAACTTCAAAATGGTTCTACGAGCACTCGACTATTAAAGTAAAGATCCGCATACATAATATTAATGAAGACTTAATTATAAAAACTTAAATTCAGGGGATTGCATACAAAACATTAATTAAGTCGATATGTAAAAATTCTGAAACAATTGGCGAATGAATGTAATTTCTACATGTATCGGTGGGGAAAGATGACAAATTGAAGGATTAATAGAAGGATAGCATGAGGGATTGGCATTGATCGAAGGATTGGTGAGGATTTGTGAGGATTGCAGAGGATTGGCGATTGGCGAGGATGATTCCTTAGGATTGGTGAGGAGGGCTGCTGGTGTTTGGTGAGGATTGGTGAGAATGATTACTGAGGATCGGTAAGAATAGCGGAGGTTTGCAGAGAAGGATTACTGAGTTTTGGTGAGGAGGATTACTGAAGAATGGTGAGGATTGCAGAGGATTATTGCTGATGATTTCAAAGGAAGATTGCTGAGAATTGGTGAGGAATGGTGAGGATTTCGGAGGGTTGCAGATGGCTGTGGAAGGGTGAGCGAGTGAAGAGGTTTAGATAGCTCTCAACATCGAAGTCTTGAGAGCCGATGCGGGTAAAGCGAGGTAAGTATGGAGCAGCACCAGAATGCAAGGGTGGGGAAACTGGAGATACCAGAGAAAAACTGCCAACCAGCAGCATTGTCTGGTACGATTTCCACATGTGAAAATCCGGGCTCGACCCCGCGGGGAATCGAACTCGGTTCGCCATAAAAGGGGAGGTAGAGTAGTCTAACCACTACACAACCATGGCCCCAATTATGGCGAAGGATTGCTGAGTATTGGTGAGGATTGGGGCAGATTGCAGAGCAAGATTGCTGAGGACTAAAGAGGAGTGTAGAGAAGTATTGCTGAAGATTGTAGAGGATTGTTGAGGATTACAGAGGCGGGTTACTGAGGATTGGTGAGAATTGCAGAAGTGGATTGCTGATGATTGGCGAGGATTGTGGGTTATTGCTGAAGATTGCAGAGGTGGATTGCTGAGGACTTGTGAGGATTGGTGAGGATTGTTGAGGATTATGGTGGATTGGTGATTATTGTGAAGGATTGCTGAAGATTACAGAGGATTGCTGATGATTGGTGTGGACTGTGGAGGATTTATGAAGATGATTGCTGAGGATTGGAGTAGATTGTTGAGAATTTCGGAGGATTGCTGAATGTTGCAGAGGATTATGGATTATTGCTAATGATTGCCGAGTGTGGATTTCTGAGGACTGGTGAGGATTCGTATGGATTGCTGAGGATTGCTGAAGAGGATTGGTAACAATTACTGAGGAGATTTGTGGAGGATTGCTGAGGACTGGTAAGGATTGCAGAGCATTGCTTAGGATTGGTGAGTAAAGTAAAGGATTGCTGAAGATTGCCGAGGAGGATTGATGAGGAATTGTGAAAATTGGTGAGGATTGGTGAAGAGGATTGCTGAGTATTGCTGATGATTGGTAAGAATTTCTGAGGATTGTGGAGGAGGATTAGTGAGGATTGCTGAGGATTGCACAGGAGGATTGCTTAGGGTTATGCAGGAGAATTTGCTGAGGTATGTGGAGGAGGATTGCCGAGGATTGGTGAGTATTGTGAACGATTGGGGTTGATCGAAGTATTTATATCTGAGAATAGCACGAAGGATAAGACTTGTTATCACCCGAGTTGGCCTCGTACATTCCAAGTCTCAAGGGTGGTTCGTAAGCCATAGACAACTATGCCTATAAAATTGTTTGCAGATGCTTATCCATATCATGATTGTAACATTCTTGTGTATAGGGTCGCCACTCATATGATAGGCATGGATAAGTCACATATACATCCAGAAAAATTCTGAGTAGTTTATTTTTATTCTTACAAAACAGCCGAGTCAGTGAATAATGTGTAGATTCCGACATTGTGTAATAATTATACTTCAAAAGGGGAGACTAGAACTGTAGTAATTGAATGAGAGACTTTTGCATTGTTCCACTATTCTCTTTGTACAATTTCGGTACTGTAAAAATAAATAAAAGTATTTTTAAATCAGATAATAAATACGGACTTTCTATTTGACATACCCTAAGAATATAAAACCAATATGGCTGATGGCTTCCCCGAAACACACATATATACTTGAATAATTAGTGGGCATTACTGCTGAGCACCTTCGGGTACATTTAACAATTCCAAGTCGAATGCTTCCGAGTACCCTCCTGAGTCGAACTGAAGACTGCTGAGCTCGTCC
>NQII01014864.1:1783-17457 GCA_002778355.1 Clitarchus hookeri | reverse complement strand
AACAGCTGAGGCTCGAGTGCACACATGACAGTGGTGTCTAGCCAACAGGTCATTAAACTCTCTAAATATTCCTATTCCTAGTTATTGGCTGAGTGTCTTTGTGAGGAGACGTCGTGCTATTTCACTGGTCAATCAGCATTATGTTTCTTTTGTGGTGAACGTCTGTGTTTCGCGGACACGTAACTAGACGCGTGGCAATCAAAACGACACATACGCGANATTTCTTTTGTGGTGAACGTCTGTGTTTCGCGGACACGTAACTAGACGCGTGGCAATCAAAACGACACATACGCGAAATTGGTTCTGAGTTGAGATTTTTCTAAATGTAACAAGAAAGGAATTCCTTCCGCTGGAATCGGGTGTCCCTAGTTCTGATTATTGTTATGTAACATAAANCTAAATGTAACAAGAAAGGAATTCCTTCCGCTGGAATCGGGTGTCCCTAGTTCTGATTATTGTTATGTAACATAAATATTAGTGTAGCCACTTTATGACTTGATATACCTCAAACGTATGTACATTAAAGCTATTTTATTCAACTGAATTGCACTTCAGTAAACATCACCTGGAGGGCTCCGAAGCAATATGAAACCTGCAGGAAAACAAAAAATGAAACTTTTTCACCTCCATATTTTACTGGGACAGTGATNTTCCGAAGCAATATGAAACCTGCAGGAAAACAAAAAATGAAACTTTTTCACCTCCATATTTTACTGGGACAGTGATAATGCGTATTCTGCTGTGATTCATTTGTAAACAGATCAGCCAAATACATTTTCGCGACACAGATTGAGTAGACGCTCGTTCTAAATACGCTGTGCAGACACTTGCAGGGTTTCTTTTTAGTGAACATTGTCGCCGTAAGTAGTCACTTACCTATACAGAGTGGGGCAGAATNAGACACTTGCAGGGTTTCTTTTTAGTGAACATTGTCGCCGTAAGTAGTCACTTACCTATACAGAGTGGGGCAGAATTCGTCCGACAAACTTCGTGGGTGATTCCTTATAGTTAGTGGCAGTGGTATTTCGCGAAAATATTTCGAGACAAGATACAGTCCAAAGCACTGTAGGGTCGTCCAGCTTCTTTGTTTGGCTAAAAAATGTTCTGGACGGTGTTAACCGTTTTGCACGAATCACGAAGGTTCAGTGTCGGAGTTACTTAGTCCTGGGTGGCTTGGTCAAAGACGGACACGTCACCAGCAGCCAGTGGAGGTAAAACCACAGCTGAGGTGTGTATATAGTATTGAAATATACCGTGTGCCATAAGTTTAGTAAATCAAGTAGAACTTATATGGGACACTTTCTACCTAAACTTGATATTAGGGGAGCTATAAGAACTTGAAAATCAAGTCTTCAAACTGAATTATTGAGAAATATCATAAATGAAGTGAAACCACATTACAATCTTTAAAGAATTGTCTTATATTATCGGGATCTTTAACTTAACTGCAAACTCTCTTTAATACCTTCCTCGTTATAAAAATAACAGTGNCTGTCTTATATTATCGGGATCTTTAACTTAACTGCAAACTCTCTTTAATACCTTCCTCGTTATAAAAATAACAGTGGTGGCCACCTCTTACTGCAGGTATCATCTTTACTGCTTGGAGTTATATGAATTTTATGCTGGGGTATTTAACATTATTACCTAATTAACGAAAATGGTCCTCTAGCTGCAAATTCCCAGGACCCGCTGTTTTCGTGTAAAACGCACACAAAATTTCAGCTGCAGGGAAAGAGTGCCTAGCGCGTAGGCAATTCTAACACCTCGTGCTAAGGTAATCTGCTGTTCACAGACAATGGTGGAAGACCTTTTTAACACTTACTGTAAACAGCCTGTATCACACATTAATAAGCTTATTGTACAGAAGCTGCCTGTTTGTTTTTGGCTACAGTCGGTGAGTTATTCCATTCAGGAAGTACTGGTATTGCGTACATTCCTGGAACCGTATCGCTGTCGCCGAAAGTTTGGGTGCGTTTAAAACGAAAACGTTAGGTTCTGGGAAGTTGTAANAATTACGTCGTAATGTCTAGCTTAAGTTAGAAATTACGTCGTAATGTCTAGCTTAAGTTAGAAATTACGTCGTAATGTCTAGCTTAAGTTAGAAATTACGTCGTAATGTCTAGCTTAAGTTAGAAATTACGTCGTAATGTCTAGCTTAAGTTAGAAATTACGTCGTAATGTCTAGCTTAAGTTAGAAATTACGTCGTAATGTCTAGCTTAAGTTAGAAATTACGTCGTAATGTCTAGCTTAAGTTAGAAATTACGTCGTAATGTCTAGCTTAAGTTAGAAATTACGTCGTAATGTCTAGCTTAAGTTAGAAATTACGTCGTAATGTCTAGCTTAAGTTAGAAATTACGTCGTAATGTCTAGCTTAAGTTAGAAATTACGTCGTAATGTCTAGCTTAAGTTAGAAATTACGTCGTAATGTCTAGCTTAAGTTAGAAATTACGTCGTAATGTCTAGCTTAAGTTAGAAATTACGTCGTAATGTCTAGCTTAAGTTAGAAATTACGTCGTAATGTCTAGCTTAAGTTAGAAATTACGTCGTAATGTCTAGCTTAAGTTAGAAATTACGTCGTAATGTCTAGCTTAAGTTAGAAATTACGTCGTAATGTCTAGCTTAAGTTAGAAATTACGTCGTAATGTCTAGCTTAAGTTAGAAATTACGTCGTAATGTCTAGCTTAAGTTAGAAATTACGTCGTAATGTCTAGCTTAAGTTAGAAATTACGTCGTAATGTCTAGCTTAAGTTAGAAATTACGTCGTAATGTCTAGCTTAAGTTAGAAATTACGTCGTAATGTCTAGCTTAAGTTAGAAATTACGTCGTAATGTCTAGCTTAAGTTAGAAATTACGTCGTAATGTCTAGCTTAAGTTAGAAATTACGTCGTAATGTCTAGCTTAAGTTAGAAATTACGTCGTAATGTCTAGCTTAAGTTAGAAATTACGTCGTAATGTCTAGCTTAAGTTAGAAATTACGTCGTAATGTCTAGCTTAAGTTAGAAATTACGTCGTAATGTCTAGCTTAAGTTAGAAATTACGTCGTAATGTCTAGCTTAAGTTAGAAATTACGTCGTAATGTCTAGCTTAAGTTAGAAATTACGTCGTAATGTCTAGCTTAAGTTAGAAATTACGTCGTAATGTCTAGCTTAAGTTAGAAATTACGTCGTAATGTCTAGCTTAAGTTAGAAATTACGTCGTAATGTCTAGCTTAAGTTAGAAATTACGTCGTAATGTCTAGCTTAAGTTAGAAATTACGTCGTAATGTCTAGCTTAAGTTAGAAATTACGTCGTAATGTCTAGCTTAAGTTAGAAATTACGTCGTAATGTCTAGCTTAAGTTAGAAATTACGTCGTAATGTCTAGCTTAAGTTAGAAATTACGTCGTAATGTCTAGCTTAAGTTAGAAATTACGTCGTAATGTCTAGCTTAAGTTAGAAATTACGTCGTAATGTCTAGCTTAAGTTAGAAATTACGTCGTAATGTCTAGCTTAAGTTAGAAATTACGTCGTAATGTCTAGCTTAAGTTAGAAATTACGTCGTAATGTCTAGCTTAAGTTAGAAATTACGTCGTAATGTCTAGCTTAAGTTAGAAATTACGTCGTAATGTCTAGCTTAAGTTAGAAATTACGTCGTAATGTCTAGCTTAAGTTAGAAATTACGTCGTAATGTCTAGCTTAAGTTAGAAATTACGTCGTAATGTCTAGCTTAAGTTAGAAATTACGTCGTAATGTCTAGCTTAAGTTAGAAATTACGTCGTAATGTCTAGCTTAAGTTAGAAATTACGTCGTAATGTCTAGCTTAAGTTAGAAATTACGTCGTAATGTCTAGCTTAAGTTAGAAATTACGTCGTAATGTCTAGCTTAAGTTAGAAATTACGTCGTAATGTCTAGCTTAAGTTAGAAATTACGTCGTAATGTCTAGCTTAAGTTAGAAATTACGTCGTAATGTCTAGCTTAAGTTAGAAATTACGTCGTAATGTCTAGCTTAAGTTAGAAATTACGTCGTAATGTCTAGCTTAAGTTAGAAATTACGTCGTAATGTCTAGCTTAAGTTAGAAATTACGTCGTAATGTCTAGCTTAAGTTAGAAATTACGTCGTAATGTCTAGCTTAAGTTAGAAATTACGTCGTAATGTCTAGCTTAAGTTAGAAATTACGTCGTAATGTCTAGCTTAAGTTAGAAATTACGTCGTAATGTCTAGCTTAAGTTAGAAATTACGTCGTAATGTCTAGCTTAAGTTAGAAATTACGTCGTAATGTCTAGCTTAAGTTAGAAATTACGTCGTAATGTCTAGCTTAAGTTAGAAATTACGTCGTAATGTCTAGCTTAAGTTAGAAATTACGTCGTAATGTCTAGCTTAAGTTAGAAATTACGTCGTAATGTCTAGCTTAAGTTAGAAATTACGTCGTAATGTCTAGCTTAAGTTAGAAATTACGTCGTAATGTCTAGCTTAAGTTAGAAATTACGTCGTAATGTCTAGCTTAAGTTAGAAATTACGTCGTAATGTCTAGCTTAAGTTAGAAATTACGTCGTAATGTCTAGCTTAAGTTAGAAATTACGTCGTAATGTCTAGCTTAAGTTAGAAATTACGTCGTAATGTCTAGCTTAAGTTAGAAATTACGTCGTAATGTCTAGCTTAAGTTAGAAATTACGTCGTAATGTCTAGCTTAAGTTAGAAATTACGTCGTAATGTCTAGCTTAAGTTAGAAATTACGTCGTAATGTCTAGCTTAAGTTAGAAATTACGTCGTAATGTCTAGCTTAAGTTAGAAATTACGTCGTAATGTCTAGCTTAAGTTAGAAATTACGTCGTAATGTCTAGCTTAAGTTAGAAATTACGTCGTAATGTCTAGCTTAAGTTAGAAATTACGTCGTAATGTCTAGCTTAAGTTAGAAATTACGTCGTAATGTCTAGCTTAAGTTAGAAATTACGTCGTAATGTCTAGCTTAAGTTAGAAATTACGTCGTAATGTCTAGCTTAAGTTAGAAATTACGTCGTAATGTCTAGCTTAAGTTAGAAATTACGTCGTAATGTCTAGCTTAAGTTAGAAATTACGTCGTAATGTCTAGCTTAAGTTAGAAATTACGTCGTAATGTCTAGCTTAAGTTAGAAATTACGTCGTAATGTCTAGCTTAAGTTAGAAATTACGTCGTAATGTCTAGCTTAAGTTAGAAATTACGTCGTAATGTCTAGCTTAAGTTAGAAATTACGTCGTAATGTCTAGCTTAAGTTAGAAATTACGTCGTAATGTCTAGCTTAAGTTAGAAATTACGTCGTAATGTCTAGCTTAAGTTAGAAATTACGTCGTAATGTCTAGCTTAAGTTAGAAATTACGTCGTAATGTCTAGCTTAAGTTAGAAATTACGTCGTAATGTCTAGCTTAAGTTAGAAATTACGTCGTAATGTCTAGCTTAAGTTAGAAATTACGTCGTAATGTCTAGCTTAAGTTAGAAATTACGTCGTAATGTCTAGCTTAAGTTAGAAATTACGTCGTAATGTCTAGCTTAAGTTAGAAATTACGTCGTAATGTCTAGCTTAAGTTAGAAATTACGTCGTAATGTCTAGCTTAAGTTAGAAATTACGTCGTAATGTCTAGCTTAAGTTAGAAATTACGTCGTAATGTCTAGCTTAAGTTAGAAATTACGTCGTAATGTCTAGCTTAAGTTAGAAATTACGTCGTAATGTCTAGCTTAAGTTAGAAATTACGTCGTAATGTCTAGCTTAAGTTAGAAATTACGTCGTAATGTCTAGCTTAAGTTAGAAATTACGTCGTAATGTCTAGCTTAAGTTAGAAATTACGTCGTAATGTCTAGCTTAAGTTAGAAATTACGTCGTAATTTTTTTGTGCATTTTAACTCTTACTGTTGTTTCCGCAAAAAAAAAAAAATACAATATCAACAGTAAAATTCTTATCCCTAAAACGTTTACGTCACCAATATCAATTGATTTTCACTTTTACAGAATGAGGAATTACTAAAGTTAAGTGTGTGACAAAAAAAGGGGTCTCAGGGTTATCGCTCGCATCGTCACAAATGTGTCCTGGAACAGAAACGTAGGAACGCCAAGTTTTGGTGACAACGTTTGAAGATTTCTACTTGACCTAATGTCATCTATTTAAAATATTTTAATGTAATTTATACATATATTTACCTTAACCACGGTTGCCTAGAGTATTACAGTCTTTCAGTACAAGAGTACTTAAATCCTGCAATGAATGGTATAATAAAGCATTAAATGGATACATGAGAAGTCTATAAACCAGTACCGTATGGAAAGCTGCCAGCCTTTTCCCTCTTAAAGCTGTGTTCAAAATGGAACTTTTAGTTACCAAAAGGTCATGTGATCCGACTTAGCTAACTAAAATGATGACGTATTTGATATTTTAGTGTTTAGTTTCAAGTATGTAACGAAACTTTCTAAAAAAACTCAATTACCAAATCGCAACCATACCCGAACATGTAACTATCGACGGCATCCGAACCGAATGGTACTAAATATTAAAATACTTATATAATAAATAGTAAATTCGAACACAGCCGAAATATTATTATATATATGTTTCCTGTTAGCGACCCCTCTCTGAGCTCACTGGACAAGAAATAATATGGCTTGCGTACAGAAATCCAATAATAATTAAAAATTAGGCACGTATTCGTATGTTAAAAATCACTCATCGGTACTCCCGATACTGCAAACGATAATTTCGATGTATTATTTCCCCGAGGGTTGAAGGAATATAGTTATTTATATAATATTGCTACATGACGCCTGAGGTGCGTATCTGAAATCGTGAGGGATGGAGGTCTTAATAAAAATAAAATAATTTAACTTGTGTTTTAATTTATTTACACAGCTATTATTTACAGCATAAAACTGTCTATATCCACTATTGGACTTTTTATTTCTCAGTGAGCACAATTTTTAATGTATATTTCAAATCTAATTAACGTCCTTGTTAATGTCACTGTTTGGTTACAGTAAATTAACTCATACTCCTCATTAACACGTGTTCAGTCTATCTGTTACCATAATTTGTAATGTCTTTCACTCGCGCATCCAGTAAAATGGTCCAGCCTGCAGTCGCACTATTCACTGTGCAGATGCTCGCAGTCGCAAATTTTCCTCCCGCTGGTCACTTCTCTCATCGCGCGCTTCTCTTCTCGCTCGTCGTCCTTCGCTCAATGCCGTATACACTCATCCATTAAAAAGCTCCTGCCTCGGAGGCCCGATACGATTTTTATAGCCGCTGGCCTTGAGCTGAAAGTTCTCCACGAGTCTAGCTTAGATAAAGGAGGCCATTAATCCAGAGCATTCTTCATATGTCTCAAAGACACCCGATACCCAAGGTCGGGAGTGGCAAGCGCCCTGATGGACATAACAGGAACGCTTTATACACATCCCTTTGTGAAAAAGCCGCTGCGTCTCCGGTTGCAACTGATAGCACGGACGTCAATAAATCATCCAACTACTCTGCCCTTCACTTCCACTTGCTCACTCGGGACAAAGCAGCGAGCACGTAACATTATTTTGCAACTTCTAAAATTTCCAGTCTATTACATTTTTTTGTGCGTTGTGTATATATCCTTTACATGTAAACAAATCATTGCTATCAATCGAATGACTATCCATGCTTCGGTTGCAGAGTACTGAAAAATACAGAAGTGAAACAGCCGCTTGTTGCGCGAACTCCAGCCACTCACGCTTGCAAAACGGGTATCACTGGCCGACAAAATGTTGGAACGCAGTTCGCTGGTAATCCCACAAGAAAGAAACGCCTCGCCATTTCATTTTCGTTAACATACATATGCTGTGGCTAAGCCATCGAGTGTTTGCATTGAAATATGCGCGCTATTATTCGGAGACAGAACAAACTTCAAACACACGAGCGTTAATAGAGCTTTCGTTGCCTGTATACAGTTTACATACCCTGGACGGCTCCGAGACAGTAAGATGCATGTATCCGAGTCGTAAGAGATGTTAAGTGCTGACAAAGGAGAAGTCAACAAACTAATGACATCCACAAGAATGTATGTGCACTATTGTGAACCCCAGAGGTCTGCCAGNACAAAGGAGAAGTCAACAAACTAATGACATCCACAAGAATGTATGTGCACTATTGTGAACCCCAGAGGTCTGCCAGATAATAATTCCAATTTTATAGGTTATATAAAAAAAAGTTTTGTAAAGTTTCTACAGTGTAGTGTATGTTTTTAACATTTACATATTTTGGGAAGTGAAGAGATTTGGAAATATTTGAGTGGCTCTTAACATCGAGGTCTTTACAGCCGATTAAGATGAAGTGTGGTGAGTATGGAAAGGCGCCGGAACGGAAGGGTGGAGGGAACGGGAGATCCCCGAGAAAACTCGCTGACCAGCGCTATCGCCCGGCACGATTTCCATGTACGAGAATCCTGGAGCGATCCCGCCGAGAACCCNAAAACTCGCTGACCAGCGCTATCGCCCGGCACGATTTCCATGTACGAGAATCCTGGAGCGATCCCGCCGAGAACCCGGTTCGCCTTGTAGTCTGACCACACCATCACTGCGGTCCCTACATGCTTCCAGAGATTTACCATATATAAGGCTCCAAATATAGAGATGCTGAGTGTTGCTACTGTACAAAGTTGCAAAATTCACTTGACAGTTCCTCGAAAACAAAAAAAAAACACCACCAATGAGTGGAAAAACAATTCTAATTTCGTGATTTTATAATACGCGTTTGCACGGATGTAATAAATATGCCAGCAATTTCTTTGTTTGTACCGATAACGTGCTATGACTTTTAATTTACGGTTTCACGTGATAAAAAGAAGGAATTTTATTATGCGTGCTGTACTTAGGTCGACACCACACTTAGTTCATAGTCACAGTCAACGAGATGTAGGCTGTATTATTGGCTACAGTTATATGAACTAATTAGGATCTATACCAGTAAGGCTGTTTGCGAATCATTTACCCCCAGCTAAGATCATTGGTAGGAAAAGTGGGAAATCGCAAAAAATATTTTAAGCCAATATATCATCTATAACACTCTAACTAGCTTATTCTTTCATGATTGGATGAACTAGTTTTTGACTCGACTAAGTTGTTTGCAGACCAATCACGAACGTTCTGCCTTACTCATTCAGAATACTCATTGGTCCAGTGAAAAGGGGGTAGTATCTTCATACATGCATGGCAGCCAATAAGTAAAAATAACTGTCGGGCATGTGTATAGAATAATGAACCCTAGCAAACAGTCAACTCTGCGTGCGATATATCACCATCTCGAATCATTGGTTATTGAGTTTCGCAGTGTGCAGTACAGACCAAAAATTACCTACACTTTCGAAATTGTGTACACTGGTTCGGAATGGGTTAAAAGGACATGTTTGATGAGATCGTAACCTACTCTAATGTGCTTAGGGACAGGAAAGGGGGGAAGGGGTGCGTGGGAGAGCACGCGGATGCGCTCAGCACGCAACACGCCACGAGGGCGGGTCGAGGTAGAGGGTTTCTGTCATCACGCGACATTCGTATGAACCCCGAGGGCGGTTCCGGGAAAGCGCCACGAGAAAGGGGCGCACCTACGCGGGCTGCGAAAGGACGGGCAAGGTCTTCAGCAACATCACATGAGCACATTTCTTTGATGTGCTCGCTGATTGGCTGCGCGATGCTCTGTAAGCAGGGCCTCATGTCTGATTGGTGACGTCGTTCTGCGAGAAGTCGACGTCTCGCGAACTCGTCTTCATAGACTGGTGCATCGCATCATACCATACTTCTGACTCGTAAAAATCCGGTTCTAATGATTTTCACCGTTAGTTGAGCACAATGAAATCAACCTTTGAATTATGTCACTGCCTCCTACCTGCATATATTTTAACTCGCGCACTGACTGGCATGCGCACAGTAAAGTTATTGACGATGGATGGAGAGAAAGTATTTCCAAACCTTAACGTTCAATTAAAATATTTAGTTAAACATTTGTAAATACTAAAACGGTATGTTTTTTTTCGGTATTTTTTTATGCAAATAAGTGTAACAATTAGCAAATTTGTAAAATATTCACTTTTTTAATAATTTCATTGTTCCACTCGGCCGACGCATGGATTAAGTAGTCAAGCCCTTGGCAATGTTAATTTTACAAATGATGCGAGAATACACAATGTGCAAGCAAGTAAATCTTAGAAGGGCTTTTCAAAAGTGCTCAATTTATCACGAACAGTCCATACTTTGGAATTCAGAGGCGAGACAGCCGCTTTCGCCACGAACTTCAGTCACAGACACCAACAAAACGGCTTCACTCGCCAGCAAAATGGTAGAACACTGTTTGTGAAAGTTCTGAGATTTGAGCTCTGCTTGTTTCACAACACCCTTGGAAATAAATCCAGAGCAGCAAAATACGAAACGAACCATAAGCAATCCTGTCAGTTCAAAAAAAGTTCCAATGAAAAAAAAGTACAACCAAAGATATGTACTACGCATTCCTATGTTAACCTTAGTCACTATCGCTTATTCCGTAGTTGCTATGTTATGAGGGACATTTTCCGTTCTGTATCAAGTTGTAAATCATTTTGGTAACTGCTGATGTTTATTAATGGTTTATAGTTACCCGTGTCATAAAACTGAAGTGCATACGTAACATAAATATACTACAGAAACCTATATATATATATATATATATATATGTGTGTGTGTGTGTGTGTGTGTGTGTGTGAGTGTGTGTGCGTGTATTTTTACCCAAACTTCGAATTAATTATTAACCCGTTCGGTCACACATCAATTTCTAACTACAATTTTTGCAATCACAAATTTTTATGGTATGCACTGTACTCATGTTCAGCGCTTATTTCGCAACCAATGAACAACATGTTGCGTGTTTGGTGATACTGCTGGCATTAACCAATTATGCTAAAGAAGTGAAGAAAATTCCACAAATCAGATTGACGTCAAGAAATACTGGCCACTGGGGCCTATCTAATCATAACAATGGTCATCAGTTTATTCGGCGTGTGCACAGTTGTGTGAACTATAAGTTCACAATTGTGATCAAATATCAGCACTTTTTACAACCAAGCACCGAGATCGTAATCGAACCGGTAACGGTAGCTGTGGGAGGCCGTAGACTAAATAAAACGTAGATCGCTTAATCGTCTTCTGCGCATGTACTCAACATTGACCTTCTCTAAAGAAACTCAACTGCCGAAGTTACATGGTCAACAGTGATAAACGCGTTTGTTTATATTTAAATTTTCAAAACACAAGCACTTTTAAATTAATAAAACACTTTCAGCTATTTGAATTGAATCTTACCGCATTACAAATTGGTTAGAAAAAGTATTAGAAGAAAGGCATTTCAATTTTGAAACACGGAGATTGGTTGTGCTAAACCAGCTAGGTCGGTCTACTTCATCTTTAGTCTATGCGGGAGGCTAGCGTCTAATAACACAAAACTTTGTTTCACCCCACCTCATCGCCTGTCTTTCTTTTAAAGGAAAAGCACAGTCCTCCATTCTTTTTAGACACGTTGTTCATGTGGTACTGAATTACCAAGCATTTGCACGACTACAGAAGAGAATCAACCATTTATACTGAGAACTTCAGCCACACACGCCAGAAAAATAGCATCACTGGCCAGTAAATAGTCGAAACGCCCTTCCGCAATCGGCGCCTGGTAACCTGCTTGTAAGGAAATCTCTCACAGCGTGCAGCGCCCAATCAGTCACAAGGTCCGCTTCCGGAGCGTCGCGCAGCCAATTAATGAATGGAAAGGCGTACGCCCACATCATAGCGCATGTAGTTACACAGATATGATATATCGTGGCGGTTCCTTCGATGTGGCTGTACCCACTGTCTGGCTAGCTGCTTGAGGCTCTGCGAACAGACCTTGTGTCTCATTGGCTACTGCGTACCGCTAAAAGTTTTCATTTGGCTAGGCTGCTAGCCGGCTGGTCGTAGGTTGCGAAGCACTGATTGGCGAACGGCATTTCAACTTGCCTGCAGTGACACTACTTTGCTGGCGAATGCGGCTGCACTTAACGAATACTTAGTGTGTGTGTGGAGAGATAGATAGAATGGGGGAGGGAGAGAGGAGATATTTGGGCGGCTCTTAACATCAAGATCTTGAGAGCCGATGAGGGTGAAGTGAGGTGAGTAATGGAACAGCGCCGGAATGAAAGAGCGGGGGAAACGGAAGATCCTTGAGAAAACCTGCCAACAAGCGGCATCGTCCGGCACGATTCCCACTTACAAAAACCCGGGAGCGACCGCGCCAGAACTCGAACCCGGTTCGCCTAGGTGGGAGACGAGTAGTCCAACCACTGCACCACCGCGACCCCTTGAATACTTTGTGGGCTAACACCATTATGTCAACCGCTAGTTTAGCTTTCTGCGTTCAACAGGAGCTGTTCTCTTGCACTACGAACTGTGGAATACGGGACAAAACCCCACGCTCTACTCCGAGTTCGCTCTCCCGGTTTCATCTTTCTGCATTGCACGTCACTCGCGTGCAAGAAAGTGTGGCTAATCGCAAGCGACTCTGCTTCCGGGATGCGATGCTCGAGCCTCTCCGGGGAGAAGGCACCACGCAGCATCGCGCTCAAGATCCGTCGCCGTCGAACATAAAGAAAAAAAAATGGCTTTCCTGTTTATCGTGATACTGCGGGAGGCGAAGGGGCCGGGGGCTGGGTAGAGAAGGTTGGAAAGACGCGAAATCACTTCTTCGGCTCGCGAAATGAGAAGCGGGGAGGACGGAACGTAATCTTTTCCTTCTCGTCGCCTTTCTCCAGATTTTCCCCTCCCTTCCTTTTACTCCTCTTTCGCGAATCTCTCCCAGCCGACTCCCTCTTCCCACCACACGCTTACACACATATTCACGTATACGTTCTATGAAGTATTTATTTCTCGAGTTTTCGTCTGACGCTTCCCCACAACACAAACAGAAACTTTCCTCTCAGATAATGACACAACTTGTCTGCGCCGAGGTAGGGAGACACAACTCCGAAAAAGTTGTTCTTGTTTCGCGGAGTTTCTTTTTATTGCCGTCGACGCGGGATTTGTTTTATAGTAGCTATATGTGTGTGTTTGGTATTTTCTAAGCCGGGGTCAATGAATCCCTAGCATTCACTTCTTATCTGATTCGCAGTGATCTCGTGAGAGAATTATTACCTAGCGGTTGTTATCGGAACATCGTTATGTATCTGCTGGGAATACAATCCTCACTATGTATGCGAAGGCGACTGAAGGCGAAATATTTATTAAAAGTGTGCACGCTTAACTCAGTCAATAAGGTCGTCGGTTTCCTTGATAGCTAATGGCCCATGACGCGAAATGCCTAATCAGCAATGGTTCGAATACAACACCCGCCAGTACCTAGATAATCCATTATCAGGAAGCACTATTATCTTTAGCCTCCGTGCACAAACGAGCGACGTAACATGGACTCAAAAATATTTCTTTTCCCTAATCGTTACCACAGAGTACTTAATTATACAGAGGTGAAACGGCAGCACACACGCCAAAATGTAACATCACTGCCCTGTAAAAATGTTTGTAATAAACTTTAAATACTTTAATAGATGTAGTTAACCTATACACCTTATGGAAATAATACCACATTATCAGGCTACAAAAAAAAAGAATGTTAAGCGATAGCGCTATAGTGTACAAGTATACTGTGGTTGGAATTTCTCTACGCAACTGACTGCTTCCTGAGAAAATTTGGAAAGCTACCATTAATATATGGGAATAAAAATTACCATGCACGATTCTTCACTGTACGTATAAACTGAACCAAATATGCGAACGATTTCGTACAGTGTGGCCAGCTACATTTCGGAAAATCCATTCACCAATGAGCACCTGGTAATCTACTCGTCAGTCGGCAACCCAGCTAATAACGAACCTTTCGCAGCATATGCAGTGGCCTCTCAGGAACGATGTCCGCTCCCAGAGCCTCTCGCGCAGCCAATCAAAAAGTGGGTAGACCCACATGAAAGGAACGGCCACGCCAATTCGCTTCTGTATGCTTAGCTATTCTGTGGTGCAAGAGAGAAGACGCCAGCAACACGTGCCCGCGGAGCCGCTCCCTCGCACAGCTGCTTGGATCGTGTTGCCGCCATCAATCACCCCCTGTCAGCCACCAATGCTTCAACAAGCCGTCACCAGAGATGTGGGAGGCCGCCGTCACCCGCTCATTAGCATAAGGAGGGGGGTCAGAGATCGCATGCGCCCCCGACCCCTGCGTCAGCACGAGTCAGCGCCGCGTTCGCACCGCGGCGTGATCTATAACAACGGCCGCCCGTCCGAGATGTTCAAAGTCAGCAGGTGCATCCGCGATTCCTGTTTACTCATCGAAGATAAGGCGTGGACAATATTTGCCTCGCCTAGGTGTATAAAATAATTAAATACTGCTTTGGATCCTATACCAGCACATCTCGTGGCTAAGCATCATCCACCACTTGTATTTAGGCATTCAGTCACAAGTTTCCTAAATACGGTGTGCCGGTTTTATTTGTTGGCACACTTTGTTTGGTTAGTTTAATTCTTTCCTTTTAAATATATTTGGTCTCTCCAATATGGCAGTCACTATTAAATAGTTCAAATAAGTCAAAATGAAAAAAAAATTAAAAGACAGGTTTCTTTTAAGTAAAACGTGTGACAGTAAATTCTGTAAGTTGTAAAAAAAATTATTGTTTTTTGTTAGTTTAATTTTGTAAACATTGAGTATGACTTTTCAGTTAGCACCTTTTTTTGCACACATTGTCGTAATTAATTATAAGATAATATTTTAAGTCCAGTTGTTTCATCTACTACGCATATTTTCTTAATTAACTAATACTATTGCTTATGAAATTATTTGTGATGTCTTATGTTCTTTGCTCTGCACGATGATCGTCCTGTCAATCTCTGCAATGTTGTAAGTGGCAAGCCCATACAAGGTTATCTTTGGTGTTCACGAATGTTTCGCTGAAGCAATTTTTGAAATTTGATAATTCCGTCTTTTTCATCCTTCTTCAATATTTTCTCAGCCATCTAAGATCTCAAATTTACTGCTGTTTGGATTTTGCCTTTTTTCTACTATGTGAGGTTTTTAAATTGGGTATCGCCGTCTTCGGTGAGTAACACTAAGTATCGCATAATTATTTATGTTTGGGTGTATAAACTATTTCGGGTGTTTTGCATAATATTTTATTGAATTCTTAAAGTGCAGTTCACGACTTGAGGTGAAGGCAGCTCTCGAGTTGATGCAAGTCGGGTGGCCTACCCTGGAACTTCTGAAAATGGAATTCTGATCCGGTGTAACCTCTTCACCAGAAGCAAAATGCCCTGTGAACGAGTTTGGCTCAGCGTTTCTGCCAGTTTCGCCAGTGGACCAGCGAAACCCAACAAACAGATATGATTTTAGCTTCAATCAATAACCATGCATGTGCATGCTGCTACGTTCGGACTTGTAATAGTAGTTAAGACATTTTGAAAATATCATAAAAATGTATTATCATTTAATGCAAGACAAATGATAAAAACCAATTCTATAGATTATGGGACCCAATTGATAATTATTTTCCAAATAAAAATAATTTTAATATGTAAAGATATTTGAGTATTGTGTTGAAAGATATCTGATAATTGTGTTCACATCCCTATATTTCCCAAAAGAGATTATGTTAACAAAGCTGAAAATGAAATTTTTTT
>NQII01014863.1:0-20387 GCA_002778355.1 Clitarchus hookeri | reverse complement strand
AACAGTGCCCGCTACATCCAGCACATTGTTTGGCCCATTCTGCTGCCATCCTTTCATCAAGAAGGTGATGTACTGTTTCAGCAGAATAATGCTCGACCACATACTGCTGCAACTACTCGATATGCTCTTCGTGGTGTTCGACAACTGCTCTGGCCAGCACTATCCTCAGACCTCTCTCCTATTCGACATATTTGGGACATGGTGATAAGTCGTCTGATAGAGTCTATGGCCAGCTATTGATCTTACACAATTGCGACAAGTGCAAGATGCTTGGAATAATATAATTCAGGTTGATATTCGTCATATTTACGATCATCTACATGCGAGACTACATGCCTATGTTGTTGCCCGAAAGGGATGTACTGTATATTTAGGTGGCGCAAAGCACATTCAGGAATAGATTTTTATTGATTTGTTTAGTCGGTATTGTTTATCATGTAATTTCATCAAGCTATATTCTCTAGGTTCAATTGTAAATAAAGTGACGTGCACAGTCATGGTTGTGGAGTTTTTTCTCATCAGAGTGAGTGTATACATATATATTTATATGGAATATACTTGTATCAGCGATATTCTGCAGAATTTTTTGATTCCGGCGGATCGACTATAAAAGGGTTGCATTCAAATTTCACTGTTATTGAGCAATTTTATTTATTTATTATTTTAAGAGCATACAATAATTTGTTCCCATTTTAAATATATTTAAAAGCTGGAAAAACATAAAAATATCTATAAGGCGCGCAACTAAATGTGCAGGCTGCACTGAATTTACATGCAAAATTATACACGCTGTAAATGATAAATCACCCACTTTAATGTGTTTGCCATATCGTGCACCGCGCACTAACTCGGCTTTCCAGAATCTACCCTCGTGTTAAGTCTTCATCTTGGATGTTTACCCATCTTCCAGGGGGAACTCCCTTGATTCAGTCTTCCCCTGACGCCAGTGTTGGCTCTCGAGACGCTATCAGCGCTGGGTACACAACCCCTGGACAAAGCTAACCTTTACCGAACTTCGCGTCGAGCTAAAGGTCATCCCTCATGGTTTCATCTGCTTCCACAGGACACACACAACCAGGCGACACCTTATAAAAGAATCCTTCAAGAGAGGTTCATACTTTCGTCATTCCGCAAGAAAGTTTCAACTTACCGCTGCTCTAACTGTGGGAAAGTAAATATTTACTTCAAACCTTTTTACAAAATAGCATATTTTTATGGATTCTGTAAAAATTCAATACGTGAATTTTTATATTATTTTCTCTACTTACCATATGCATGTCTATATGTAGGGCCAATATTTGTATGCATTTAACACAAGGCAATTGATCTGTATAAGCGAAATGTTGTGTTGTAGTTTGCCATTTTCCCCAGAATGTACGACATATTGCATCACGAACTTAATTGCAATTGTCACTTACTTTCACTGCAGTGAGGATTAGGAAAAGGCTTAGAGAAATACGTCACATGACTACCATTTTTTAAGGTTTATAAGGTACTTGATTTTCTTTTTGGAAAGGAACTTGAGTTATATACATGCTCCAAGCAAAGGGGTTAAGCAAGGAAAAATAAGGGTGCAACAAGAAATTTGTTCAGAAGTATATAAATGTTCTTGCTACTAATCATGAAGCTAGCGCTTTTATAACAGAGTGTACTAATTTTACCTTCAAAAACATTTCATATATATTTTTATTACCGTGTATTGGTAACCTCTACATGTCGTCATATTTCATAAAACATCTTTTATTTAAGTGAATGCAGCGTACGGGAAATGAAATATCATCCTTTTTTTCTGTCACGCAACAGAAATTTGTCGGTTCGTAAAGATGCATGAAAAGATACCGCACGCGAAGTTTACACACAGCAAACAGGTTGAGTTAGGCGGTGTGCATGCCACCAGCTGGGTATCAGATAACACATGATGCATTAGTCATTGGCACTCAGGCGTTGCCTTTCGTGGAACCTTTACCTGCTGGATCGCCGCGTCACGCCAGAAAACAATTACGGTGTGTTTATTCTCCCGAAAAATTTGTAAACCATAAACAAGCAACATGCCTCCAGGAAAATACATTTCGACAGTCTTGTCGTGACTGATTTTGCGCCACCTTTCTGATGTCATCGTAGGAATAATACTTAGTTTATAAGGATATTCAGAAAATTAATTTCAACACTTGGGAAATATATTGTCAGAAATGAGCCCTTTTGGTGGCTCATTGGACGTAGTGCTGCTGCAAACAGGGAATTTTTCTGTACATGGATTCTCGTAGGTCTGTGTAGTAGACAGCACCGTTGTGGTTTTGGGTGGTGTCTGTATTGTCACTAAACGTATACCAGTTAAGTACATTACGTATGCATACGCACCAAAATGCGTACTTGTCAAGACTATTCGGACGGGTAACCTTGGATTCATGCCTAACATTCGAAGTAAATTTTTTAAAAATGGTTTCAAGGTTATGTTTAATGTATTTTATTTGTAAATTTTTTAAGACCAAACTTTTCAAATATTCAGACAAATTCTATTTCTGTTTTTACTAGGCTGTTTATGCGTTTTAAAATATAGGGTTCTTACCGTCTTTGTCGTCCTCGCAGTAGAGTTCTACCAGGTGCCTTGGGGGAAATGATTAATAAAATCGGTTTAATATCTGAGGTGCTTACATACTTCTATGAAAAGAAAAGCACTTCAAAGCTACTAGGAATTACTCAGTTAGTGCGGTGCATTATAAATGCATAGGCTATGGGGTTATGTAATGCAACACAAAACAAGAACTATCGAATTTTGGAATATGGTGATTCAGATTAAATTTATGCTTCTCATTTTTGTAGCCACTATCGTAGACATCTGTTAACATCCTCGGAGAAACCAATAAAGAGTAGACAGTTATGTTCGAGAAACAAGGGAAATTGATGACCTAAAATTATTTACGCTATTAGACATAAAGACATTTAGTACGACAGCACATAGTAACCAAATTTTCAATTTGAATTTTTTATAACCTATAAATAGTCACGACGATAAACACAACCAATGTAGCGACTTCTGCTAGTACGAAAGTATATCTAGCAAGTAAAAAACGTTGTGTACTGGCCAAGTATAGCGACCCTGTGTAATATGCGGGGAATTCGTATAGCGCTATTATATACATTATGACGTCATATGTGAGGCGTGTTACGGATATGTGCATACTTGGAGAGAATTCGGACACAACTTTGATATAAACCTGTTTTCCTGTCTTTAAGAACCTACTTTCCGAAGGAAAGAAAGGCTTATGAGATCACTATGTGTTGGTATATTCACGTGTGTCTGTGTGTGTGTGTGTGTGCGTGTGTGAGACCCCCTTTTCAATTTTCGAACGCATTAAACCGGATTTTACAAAACTTGGAACACATATAATAATTAGTGAGGACACCTGACTTTTATAGTCATAGATCATGTAGGTCACTTACTTTTAAAATGGCAGCCATTTTAATATTTTGGGTGAAATGCCATATTTCGAGAACCATTCAACCGATTTAAACCAAATTGTGTGTGCCTGTAGAGAATTGTGCAAGCATTACATTTCTAAATTTGCGTTTTTGTTGATCGGCTATTTTGTAATATAGCACCAATTGAAAAAATAAAGATTTTACATTATATCTCGAAAATTATTCAACAAATTGTCACCCAAATATGTATGTAAGTAATACTATGGTAGGCTGTGTAAACGCAAGTGATTAAACTTGATTTGTTACTTATTTTAAAATGGTGGCCATACAAATGTTTTAAGTTTATTTAGTATAACTGCCAACCCATTTAACCAAATTCGACCAAATTTTGTATACGCAAAGTATCTATTACAATCATATATATAACCACGTTTGTCTGCCATTTTGGAAGAGAGCACCGTACGAATAAATAAAGTTATTATATCTTAACACAGTAAATAATTAACCGATTCCTACCAAATTTGGCAATCAAGTAGTACTAATGAAGATGATATCAAGTAACATGTTTTTAAAATATCAGACATTTATTTTCACAATTGTGGTCATATAGCCATTTTAGCTAAGAATACTATATCGTCGTAACTATGTAATCAATTCCAACACAACTTTGTATGGGGCAGTACCTGTTACAATCATTAAATTTGTCAATGCAGAGCCTCATTTCTTTGGCAATTTATAAGATAGCCCTATAATAAAAATATATTATTTTCTCTCGTATCTCGGGAAACAAACCCATTCTTACAAAATTTGGCGAAGATGTTGTACTGGGGTAGGCCATAATAACAAATATATATTTTTTAAGGACACATTTATTTTCAGAATGGTGGCTATAAAATCATTTTAGTTTTGGGCGCAATATCTACGAAACTATGTTATCTAATTAAATTTAACTGTGTATAATGTCAGTATACAATCATCGATACTACGTTAATTTTTTGTCCTACATTTATGAAGATCGCCACGTAAAAGTTATGGATGTTTTTTGCCATATCTATAGGACAAATCAACCAATTCCCACCAACTGTATAGTAGAAAATTTCAAAAACATTTTCCCAAATTGTGCACACTACAAATACTACAGAAGACCATGTAAACTTTCGTGATTTAAATGGGTCAGACAACGGCGTTAAAAATGGCAAGCTTCACAAATAAGTTATGTAGTTGGACATTTATATTAAACCATTTTACCAAATTCAATAAAAATTTGTATGTATGCAGTATACATTAGAAGCATCATAAATAGAGCCTCTTTTTTTTGGCAATTTTTTACGAAAGCAATTAATAAGAAAATAAAATGTGTTATCTCATATCTCAGGGACCAAACAATCGATTTAAATCAAATTCTTCACACAAGTAGCGCTACGGTGGGCCATGTAACCTTATCTGTTTTATGTTGCTCAGTCACTTATTTTCAAAATAAAGGCACTGTAAATATTTAAGGTTAGTAAACAATATCATTCGAAACATAATACAGATTAAATCCGAAGTTAATGCTCGGAATTCGACCACTGTAATGCAGTGGATTAGACGCTACCTTATAGTACGAGGTTTTCTGGGATCAAAACTCGGGTAAACTCGGGCATTTGTAATTGTTTCACTACTGGTGCATAAGTTTCTGGTTTCATTTCTAAAGTTATTGCTTTCAAAGAGAAGTAAATTCCTTGCTACCCACTCAGATTTTAAGAAACTATTTAAAAATAATTGCACCCATGTTGGCGAAAGTAGGCTTATCATTTATAACAGTAACTTCTTGTAAACTCCATCGTTTGCCCTATTCTTCTTGCCCCTCAAGAATTACAGCCCTTTCTACAAAATGGGGTAGTTGACTTCCTAACGTTAGGCAATGAAGATGAAATCGTTTCTTGAGGGCATGTACATAGTTAATTTAAGAGTGTTTTTATATTCTCGAAAGAAGATAAATATTATTTTACAAACGTATTAAAATAGCATATAAATTCTACAGGTCTATTTGAAAAAGTACTTGTACGACGAAACCGGTAAATCCTGTTTTTTCATATGACTGCACAGTTTTTATGCGCGTTCTTGGAAAACTTAAGTTACTACTTACAAAGTGCTCACGCCAAAACAAAAATATCCTTTTTACTACTGGAAAATCACGGTATTTCACGAAGAATTTGAATCATAAATCAGCCATTTAGAAAAATGTGTTTATATGCTGACCATGCGCGAACAGTGTTATTCAAAGAGTTTAAAAGATTTATGTATATCTGTTACAATGAAATTTGTTTCTTGTAGACAAAAAATAGTATGACATTGATTGGCGCTTTTTCTATTCTCCATTTTGACTATTTATCATCCAGCATGTCATTTAGACCAACGTCTGAAAATGTGAAGTAAAAGTAGGACGGGAGTAAAAAGTTGTAGGCACGTGCGCCTTAAAGTGCTGAGCAGAAATGTGTAAATTTGTTTGAAATATATATACACGCAATAATTAAAGATAAAAATGCCTATGATAGGGACCTTAGGCAAGGTAGACACTATTTTGATACCGAAAATCCGAAAAAATATATAGAGGAAACAGAGGAGTTCTTCAATGTCCAGATAGTAAGATAAATATGAATACTGGCAATTACGCCATTCCATTAAAAATACCGGGTCAGTAAAATGGAAAATCTTGGATCATTAATTAAAAAACCCTTTTCGTACATTCTCGGGAGTAGTAAAATTTACCCAAATATGAGCTAGGAATAAGTAAAAATTCTATTGGAAAATTTCTCCAAAACTACGTATGTACGAACCCAAATTTTTTCGCAGAAAACTATATTGACAAGTTTAATGGATTAATTTTAAACCAGCATAGTTTTGCAAATATGTAATAAACACCAGAAAGGAATATTTTTTTTTACCTTAGACTGTCGTAAATTTTAATGTACTATTTTTGCTGTATACCTGTTTGAGGAACTGTTCAAATTTCGTAGTTTTATCAACATTTACGGAACAAACAATAATTTTAATATGTAAATAAGGTTTCTTATTAAGTATATATTCGTGATTCTTATACAATTACACAATTTATGAACATAGCTTGTGTAGCTAGTTAGCTTGCACATATTTCGCCATGAGTGACAAACAAATACAATTTTGTAAAGAAAATGTGCTAATATTTTCTTCCAGGCAAAAACCCATTTGGTGTGTGCCTGGTAAAATAGGTCAGATACTAATATTTGTTTAGGGTATCATATCCATGATAAAACAATTATAATGCGTAATTACTTATTTCTTTTTCAGTAAATGGTAATCAATAGTTTTACAGTTTTTTTGTGCTAGTAATAGCTTATAATATTCGATGGTTCCACGGCAATGGAATAAGTGTTTATAGATACAGGCGCATCAGATTGAATCCACTGATAAACACGGTGTATTCCGATACGTTACAGATACTGATAGCGCGTGAAAGTATGTTAAAGTATGGTTGAGCTATTTTATGTTATCTACCTTGATGCTCATACCAGCACGCACTCAACTAGCGCATTAGGAGTGGCGATAAAAATTATTTAGAAGCTATTTGGATAGAACTTGTTGGTGCGGAGAATTTTTCGCCCCATGGTAACATGTGTGACTCGTATTCGTAAGGTCGGTGATTTGATTCCCGCCTACTCTACTGCGGGAGATTTGTTCCCAGTAGTTTCTTACCATTATCCCAGATAAATGCTAGTGCAATGTCGGAAAACGAGTAAAAAAATCTTTTCTATTTTTGGATCTTTCATGTTTTTCTTGGCCAGTTCACAAAAAGCGAAATTACAGGAAACAACGGAAAATACATACGTTCCTTCACTAAGTAACATCTTATGAGTTATAATTTTATTCCGTGGCAAAAGACGCAACATTAATTTATTCGAAATGGCAGTGACTCTCTTTATTTGGTACCAAAAACAAATAGTGGTTTGTTTTATAGGTCAATGTTATAATAACTTCACAAAAAAGTGAATATGTTCACACATGCCAGTTCAGGCACTACTTGCTTATTTCAGAGTCAGCAAGAAAAGTTAAACGCTTCTAAAATAAGACGTGAGTTNGTTAAACGCTTCTAAAATAAGACGCGAGTTCACGTAGTAATGCAATACATTAACAATTTATTACAACCTTCTCCAGTATGTCCCCAGTGAGCGGCGACATTGAGCACGTAAATTCTATTTATTGTGTTTTGTTTGCGGGGGCAAAATTTTAAAGAGTTATTTTGTGTAACTAACAGTCTGGTTACGAAGAAAACTGTTCGGTGAAAAACAACAAACTCATTTATTATCGCTATCAGCTGCATCTACACCAGTTTGCCAATGTCTGAGGGCTTTGCTGGTATCAGTAATCTCGAATTGTGGGAAATGCATGCCTTGCCACTCCACCAAAGTTTTGGGAGCTGCATGCCAAGTCACCTACAACAAGTCCTGAGAACGGCTCGCTAGCCACTCCTCGGAAATTCTGGAAAATGCATGCCTGGTAACTCACCAAAACTTCTGGGAATTACGTGCCTGGTCACTTCCCTAAAGTTCTGGAAATGATATGCTTGACCAATTTCCGCAAGTTGTGGAAACTGCATGCCAGGCTATTCCCCACAAGTTCTGGGAACCACCCACCGGCTACACCCAAAAGTTATGGGGAAAACATGCCGGGCTACTCCCTAAAGTTCTGGTGAATGCATGCTTGGTCACCCCCCCCCCCTATAAAATTCTGGGAGTTGCAAGAATGGCCAACTCTCCACCAAATGTATGGGAATTGCATAAGATGGGAATGAGGTTGGTTCTACCGGCCCTTTCTATAAAATGGAGCATTCTGTGAGAGGGGTGAAGTTTGAGCGAAAAAAGCTCTAGCGTGTGCTTGGACAAGTTGAATAAGAAGTAGGGCTAGGGTGTGTAGTAATGTGTGTATGTGTGAGCGTGTTTGTATTTACTGAGCGGTCGGCTCAGTAGGCGACAAACAAGTGTATTGAGAAGTGTGTGATAAAGTGAGTTTATGAAAGAAATATGTAATACAGATAATTGTCGAAGACGCAGTCAAGACTTGTTTTGTGCGTGTGGGACTCCTGGAGACTCCAAGATCAGTACGGTGTGGTATAAAACACGTAACGCAATTACTTCAGGGACTCGGGCTGCATTAGGCGTAGCGGCTAGCGCGTTCTCCTCCCAACAAGGCGAACCGGGTTCGGTTCCCGGTGGGGTCAATCACGGACTTAAGTGGGAATAGTGCCGAAATATGCTTTGGTCGGTGGGTTATCTAGGGGATGTCCATTTTCCTCCCCCCTTGCATTCCGGGGCTGCTCCATAACCGTTTATTTTCACCCTCATCGACTCTAAAGACCTCATTGTTAAAAGTCGCCTAAAACGTCGCACTCCACTACTTTCTGAATTAAATTACACAGTTTTCGTTACTTGGATTTGACCAAAAAAATTTTATGAGGCGAGTGAAAATACAAAAGCAGTTTAAAGATATATTGTTATGGTCTCTTGGGCAAAAAAATGTAACATCAGAGAGCAATATATATATATATATATATTACATTTTTACATGTAAACATTTTTAGACATATATTACTTACAAGTAAATTGAAAACAATTTACGCAAAAAATTGAGAAAATATTTTTATGAATGTTTTTATGATCTCTTAACTAACAAAATATTTATTCACATTGTAGAAGAAAATAGTTAACCTGCTGTTATACAAAAATTGTCACTAACGGTTTATGATGAAGAAAACACTAAGCTGAAATAACTAAACCAGCTTGGCATGAACACAATATTTGGGATAAAAATAATTATTTGGTTTACAAAAAATGGCTAGATATTGTTGTAAATATTAAATATAATGCTTTGTTAGCTTTAAAAAATATTTAAAGGGTACGGTGAAACACCGGATATATTAGCCTGAGGGTGACATACAAATGACCACCGAATTAGTCCTCGTCGACTCAGGGTTAATTAACTCTAGAGTTCTGTGACTTTGCATTGCTGCGTTTCATCTGGACTCTTACTATTCCGTCACGGGCAAGCTAGAAATCGCTGGTCGTAAAAATTTATTACATCACGAGCTTTTAGTGTAGATTTAGATTTGGGAAAGAGGGGGGGGGATGACTGGAGCAAGAATATTTTTTATTTAGATCCCTGGGCTGTGGAGTTTCCTGGATGCGGAGCAGTGCACTAGGGCCGCGGAGATCTCCTCAGGGATTGGAAGTGATGCCAAGCCCTTTAGGTGCAACATGTAAGGCTCGGTTCGCTATGAAAACGTGTACGTAACTATGCGTGTTATCAAAACGAAAGTAGGTATTCTTTATGACCAGATTCATTGTCACAGTGTACGCCAGAGCTGTTTACTTGCCATACAGTATTCCTACTTTCATTTTTATATGTAAACGTTCTTTATGGACACGATTTTCATCGCAAACCAGACCTAAGAGTTGGTGTTGCGTTGTACTGGGCCCTGTGTCCCAGAGTTTCACCCAAGAAAGCTGGAGGCGACTGCACTTCATAACAACCGTGGTCTCTGAAACACATCTAAACCTACTGGGTACTCGAAAACACAGAATGTTTCGCAAAGATTTGAGGGATTACAGATATTTATTGCAATAAAATCACGCAACGTACATTTATGACAACAGTGAAGAATGACCGAACGGAAACGGCGTTTGTGTGCATCTTCTGCTACGCCGCGAGTTCTCAGTCCTGCCGCTAGGCGTCACTCACAGTGACGCCCGTGTGTTCTTCGGCAGGCATTCCTTAGCGCTGTACAATAGCTGTTACACGTGTTGAGAAATCGTTCTGTGTTCCTGAATTCCATACCACAAAGTCAGCACCTAATGCTGTGGCCCGCAAGATCGCCGGACCTCACACCATGTAACTTTTTTGTGAGGGCTTACATCATAGATAGGTTATACGCCCCACTGTTTAAACTCAATATCGCAGACCTAAGGGAGCGGATCGTAGCAGCGGCAGGCACTATTGACAGGACCACGTTGATGCGAGTGTGGCATGAACTAGACTATCTGTGGATGTATGCAGTGTCACCCGCGGTGCACGTATTGAACATTTGTAGGTGTCACAAAACAACTGTTCGAATTCCACGTTCATTCTGCACTGTTTATTACTCCACGCTCAGTGATTTCATTGCAATAGCATTTTGTAATCCCTCAAATATGTATGAAACGCTCTGTATAATGTCTCCTTCCGTTATGCGTGAGTCATCACTTAGCTACTCGCCACACGAGCACGTCACTGCTTACCGTCCACACTCGCTGATAACCAACGTTGTTGTAGTGGACTGTTAAGGGCGTCGAGTTTCTATTCGGTATTCAAATTCTGAGTAACACACTTTTGGACACCTACGTACTTTATGTAGGCCCACGTTTACTTGCAGTCATGAGCAGTTAGAGAGACCTGCCACGTTGGCGAAATGACACTTTGGCCGACCCGACGAATGGAATAGTGCCCAGCCACGCACGCTTGACTGGGATGTCAACATACCTTATACAGACCATCTGAGTAACAGTTATGCACAGTAATAGGAAGAAACAAGATCTCCACGCATTTGATCGTGGCAAGATAATTGAAGCCCGACGTATGGGGCACTCCATTTCCTACATCGTGCCGGCAACGGTATTTCCACGGGCCGCCGTATATCAAGAGCGTACCGTGAGTTCATGGATTCGGGCAAAAGCACCGCTGTCAGGGACAACTGCCGTGGCGTACACCGTATCGATGGCAGGAGCCTCCGTTGGCTAGCTTGGCTGGTAACAGCGGATAGACAGGCCACGGATCACTCGTCAATACCCCCAGCGACCATTTTTGGTTTGGCCAACGTTGGCTCAGCCTTTGTTCCAAGGTTAGGGCAACGTTATGAAAATTATGTTTTGCTTAACATCAAAACGACACTCGGGCCTACGTTGGCCCAACATAATTTTATTATTTGAGCACTAATCAATGTCCATCCATTTACCAACCAAAGTCTTACTAACATTTTACAATATTGATGGAATGTTAGCAAGACACTTTATTACATGCACAATGCCAACCAATAAACAACGTTTTCTCAATAGTGGTTCGTAAGGTTTTAAATAAATGTTAACATATATATGATACGTAAAATGCTGCTATTTGCTTATCAAGGCTTTTCTATTACAATCTTTATTCTGAACACCTGTATGGTGGAGAGTGGGCACGAATTATTGCTCTTCGAATTACTAGTCTGGGTTGTTATTCACTACACCATTTCAACCTCGCACAAACACAGAGAAGTAATATGAAATGTTTTGTGAATATCAGTTCACTCTACTGTGTTATATTCTTTAATGTATTAATACATCACATTTTACTACTTTTAAACTGTATTGAACTCTAATCCAATGCGAAATAATGGATTCAGATAAGATTATGCCTTACACGAATTCCATTATAACTCAGTCATATTTGAGTCAAAGCACAGGCTGCGTAAAATAACTAGCAATGTCGCAGGATAATTTTCTTGAATATATGCATGACAGTGTAACGAAAACTAACTCATATTAATAAATGCTATTTTTTTATTCCAACATAACGTACAAATCACTATAGGTATACATATGAAGATGCCAAACAAACTTTAACTCGTAACATATAATATTTAATTACAATATTAATTCCTTTCCAAATCATGCATCACTTAAATATTTCTTACGTCAATTTGTACAAAAAAAAAAAAAGAACCGAACGTTAAAATTTTTTTAGACGTAATTTATAATTGTAATTATATGTTTAAATTTTCGTTTTAATGAATTTGGTTTACTTACATGCACAAATGACTCCTAAAAAAAGTTTTGAATTTTTCTTTGGGAAAAATGATAGATCAAAGTTAAATTTCTAATTGTATTCGAAAATATTGATTAAATATTTGAATTTCGATACAACATATTTCCAGCATTACCATCTAGATGAAAGTTTTGGCCAATTATACGAATATATACCAGTAACGAAAGTTTATTTTCGAACTAGTAACCATCATACAACTACCCACAGACTGGTTATTTTTAAGCGATCGCTTTTCTAGAAAGGTTTTTCAGCAAGTAACCAACACATGGTCAAGAAAGTACATTTTATGTAAGGCACTGACTAAATGTTAAAAAATGTAACTATTGTTTTTGAAGAAAACATACGAAATTAATATTTTCTTTTAATTCAAATATGGTAGGTACCATTGTTGGCATAATGCTAGTTACAAAATGTTGACCCAACTTACCTATAAGCACCAATTACCAACCGTCGTGTTCCCAACATTAACACAACATAAAATCAAATAAATATATCTCAAGGAGGAAAACATGTGCGTCATTTCTGCTCCTATAACACCCTGCATTAGACTTGTACTTACAGCAAGACAATGCACTGGCCCACCGCTCCCGAAACGTGACCGAGTGTTTGGACAAACACTCCGCGGACTAGAGGTGGTTTGCCTGACCCACGGGTTCACCCGACCTTAATCCTATCGAACACAAAGGTTTTTCGCTGTCGCGAAGGATGTGTACGCCATAGATACTGCTCCGACCGATCTCGGTGCATTGTGGGAGGCTGTGCAGCAGTCATGGATCAGTGTGGCTCCCGACCGCTTTTAGTGCCTGGTGGAGTCCATGCAACGGCGCATCACTGCAGTCATCAGGGCGAAAGAGGGTGGTCCAACTAGTAGGCAGGTCTCTCTAATTCAACTGCTCATGAGTGTACTGACAGGAAAGCAGGATAAATAGTCGATCCCCTCCCCATATCACCATATATATTGCTTGTAGAGTGAAATGCGCAGTTAATTGGCTCACAGCTGATACATAATAATTCCTGGTCTTCTTTGACTGATTGGTGACGCCAGTGATCGATAACGCTAAATGTGTTAAATTCAGACAAATATGTTCTGCGTACACATCTCGGATATGACGTAAATAGGTGGCAATTTTTATAAGTAAGCTATGGCTACCTAATCTTTCTCTTATTTTCCTTCTGACGTATACTAACAAGAGGGAGAAGGTGAGGTTTATGAGCAATGTTTAAATAGTGGACTCCCTAAGTTTTATCTATGTTTCGAGCCGTTTTAATAAAGGAATAAAGAAACTGAATTATCGCATCAACCTTAATAGTAGAAAATCGGAGGTTTGCTAATAACATTTGCGTGTATTTAGTGTGTGATTTAAATTACAAGTAAGCAAAGTTAGTGAAAATATGCCGCCAAACGCAAAAGATCTCTCTTCTTCGAGAAACCAATGCTAATTCTCGAAGAAAATGAACCTAATTCTTATTTTGACATCCCTATACTAACTTGTTTTACGGAGCGCCTTGCTATCAAGTGTGTGGAACACTTAATGCTATAAAAGAGGAGCGTAGAAGTTTGATACAGCTACAAAATATGTCCTTGACACTGTACTAAAATGTCATAAAAAGTTGTAGTAAAATATAAGGAAGCAGGTCACACCTACGTGCGAGAAGATTTATTGCATTTCTCATGGGAATTTACGTGGCTAACTTCCATAAGTAGGCAGCTGTGCTCTAAATATGATCACCGGAAATTCAACTCGCCCGTAAAAAGTGAGCTACTGAAGGCATTGAAAGTCTGTGGTTTATGCCTACTTCGGTGAGATAGTTTCACAAGTTTACGAGGGATTTACACATACTGATAAAGTCAGAAAGGTCGAAGTCACTGATAGATATTGAATATCAATAATTCATTAATATAAATACAATATTCAGAACATCTTCTAATGAAACTGATTCAAACTTATTGTTAATATATGTGTAGTGGGGTGAGGCAGTTCTGTCTTTACCAGTTTGATTCCGGTGAAAGGCAGTTTCCCTTGGCAGTGATTTGGCAGTAACCGAATTCCGGTAAAAATCAAGGCTGAGGTTACGGGGAAAGGAAAAGGGGGCTGAGTTTGCTGCTTGCCGGAGGCTTCTCCCGCCTGCCTGCCTCCTGGAATGCAATTTACATTCCGCAGGGAAGATTAAATGTGGCGGCGGAAGGAAATGGTGGAAAAAGGGTTGCGGGATGGGTCGGGTTTGCCCCGTTTACACGGAAATTTCTTTCTCGTCCCTGCTGAAGCAAGAAAACCACTTCTCCGCGGTAATTAATTCCTCCAGGTCTCTTCATCGAGAACTTTGCCAAAGAAGCCCTCCCAAAAAGTTGGAAACAGAACAAAAGTGCCTCGTCTAGTTTTACGAAGAATAGTTTTGTGACTTATTTACATGATTTTATCCTATATTCAGTTTATACATTCTAGATGTGTATTTTAAATCTCGTAGAAATTAGCGACGATGCTTTATGAAAAACGTATCTTGCTACTTGGGCCTAGTTAGATTCATTTGAGGACATAGCCAATGATTATTCTACAGTGAAATGACGTAAGGTAGGAGTGGAAGTATTTTCTTATGGTGGTAAAACATCCAAATAAGTTCGTGGTTAAAATGTTTTTTACAGGTATGATAATATTCCTGTTTTCTAATTCATATGTTTTTTTTTACTCGGGAAAACACTTTTTGTAGCAAATGCTGTATTAAATAAATGCATGCCACTAAATTTAGTTGTGCTCAATAATGTTCGCTTTAAAAATAGTTTAACAAGAAAAAATTTTAACTTGTCTCTCTGCTTTCGGACATTTTGTTAAAAACAATGCTTTGGTACAAAAAAGGAGAGGGAAATCTTACGTAAATGGAATATATATATTTCGTTTCAACGTAAATCGAATGTTAATTATTGAAAATTCTAAAATTCCTGCTTGTTACTCTCTGCTAATAAAGGCCGTTAATTCTTCATCCTCAGTAAAGTCGTATATAACGCAGTTTATTAAACAAAAGAAAAGTGAAAATGCTTTAAGTAATTTTCCTAGAAATGTGTTAAAAATGTATTTTGCAAGAGCCACTATTCTTTTTGAATATGGGACAAAAACAAGGGGAGAGAGATATTTTCGCGTTTTAAATCCATGGACGTAGTGCAATTATTTTTCTAACAGATTAAAATATTACTGGTTATTGTTACATGATCATAACCTCTGGTAGAGTTAGAAGTTAAAATCATTTACTCGATTTATTAGTTATTCAGTGAAAAATAATGTTTTTGTAAAACAAAGTTCTCAGGAATGAATACATGAAATTTCAGCTAATTCCCTGTTGCGTGAAATCTGAAGTAAGTTTAGATTATTTTAGCTTGTAACTACTCACCGGATATCCTGTCGTCGAAAAAGTTGTTGCATTAATTTAAATAGTTTAATAAAATAAGAAATTAAATATATAACTCATAAGCTTAATTTCCTCTACATTTGTATGCAAATAATTACGATGGAGTTTTCAAAAAACTAAGATCAAATTAACATGTGAGTTAAAAAAAGTATAAGCAGAAGGAATTATCACCGTGTTTTGACGGTATATTGTGCAGTAGTTCTTGAAATATAAAATAATTATATAGCAATGATGTTGCGCAGCAATAATCTCCCAAAAATGGCGAAACGCTTGAAGCTATTATGTCTTGAATGTATGGCAGAGAGTACACTGTAAAAAAAACCTCGTAAACTTCCTAAACTATAATGGAAGTTTTTAACCTATATACAGTATGGAAATAATACCCCTCATAAAGCTACAGATACATAAATGTTTAGCGTCGCTACTATACAAAGTTGGGAACTTCCCTACGCATTTGGCTGTTTCCTGTGGAAATGTAGGAACGCTACAATGAATGTATAGGGGACAAAATTACCATACCCGGTTACTCACCAAGCGTATACACTGGTATAGTAAATTTCCAAATAATTTCTTAGATTGTAGATACGATAACATTCAAAGACGATTTTGCATTAGTTTCGTAGCACAAAACTATGGCACATAATTCTACAAGAAGAACACCGCCACTATAAAAAATACGAGACTACTTCATAAAAATTTTTAGATGACCTTCTGTATCATTAGGTTCTTTATCCATACAGATGTGGTGGAATTCGATTGAGAATATACTGAGATAAGGTGTTACATTTCAAATTACAGGTGATATTTTTGACACAACATACTAGCGAAGATATTAATTCTCGTATATAACGCCCACAAAGAGAACAACCAGTATGCGAACAGGGATTCAGTTTTGTTTTAATCCATAAATAGTTAACACAAATGATTACGAGACAAACATTTATAAAGTAGGTAACTTGTACGCTTGAAATTAATTATTCAAGCTCTCTTTAATAATACTGAAGGAAAATTTTTTTGTGTGTTTCGTTTTGGTGATTTTTTTAAATATGACATTAATATTCCAGGTGGCAATATTTTTCAAGAATAATTATTTTTTTGTAAATTACCACCGATTTTTTTCGTTGTAGGCTATGTCTAATTGTTCGATATATATGGCAAATCAAACTAAAATATTTTCATGGCCCTTTTTTCAGAAATATGTATTATCAGAATAACTTACCATCGCAATGCCCTGTTGCCGTATTTGGCAGAAATTGGTATAGTAGTTTCGCAGAAACGATCTCAAATTTTCGTTAATTCAGGTGGTATTATCTTTCCAATTTGAATACAAAAGTGTCAGTGAATTAGCACTTTAAATGGCAGAAATAGGAGTCATGAGCCTGCCAAAAGTTTTAAATATTTGTTAATGATTTCGTAGAAATGAGATTTTGTCCAAAAATATTTTCTGACCACAATTTAGAAAATAGTTTTCTATGTATTTAAATCACATATGTTTATGGTGGATTAAAATATAATTATTTGGATTCCAAATCTGGCGGAAATGGTCGAGTGTTTCACGAGATATGATAAAGAGATTTATCATTCAAGAGATGGTGTCTAGCAAGATGGTAAACAAAAGAACCAGTGAATTTGTTTTAAAATATATTACCAGCATGCCAAATTTAGTTGAAATTGGCCAAATACTTTGAAAGCTACGACATTTAAAATTTCACATATTTATCTTACCTCTTTTTTGAAAAAATAATGCTTGATATACTATAATCTCATTAAGATTATGGTGTATGCCATATTTGTTAGGTATCTGTTGAACAGTTTTTGAGGTATGATACAAATGCTTGATTTTTCAGGTCATACTATCTTACAAAATATCAAATAAAATAGGTCGTGAATTTACGTAGTTAATATTTGAAAAATATGCTGCTACCATACAAAATGTTGTTGAAATCGGTGAAATGATTTGGTAGCTATGGCATTCTAACCGAAAACATTTATACTGTGGCCCTTTTGAAAACGAGCTATTCATTAATTAAAATCATATATATTTGAAATAGGTTACCAAGAATTATTTGTACGTTAGTTTCGACGGAAAACAGCACAGTAGTTCCCTAGATGTGATGTAATAATAATGTTATTAGGTGGGGTCATCTTCGAACATAGAGGAACAATGAGAACGATTATATTAATTTGATACGGGCAGTGTTGACTGTCAACCTACCAAATTCGATTCTTATTTTTAAAATGTTTCCTGAGAGATGAATTAGCTTCGAAAATGTAAAACGCTGTCATTTTCAAAATGAACAACCAGCATGGCCGACAAGTGTATGTCGTGTATTCGTACCGAGTACTATAATTGTGCAAATATTGGTGAAAATCAGAGGACGGATTAAAAAGATTTCGGAGGGCACACACACAAACTCACACAGAGACACATACGAAGAAAAGTAATATCATAAGAAGAACTTCCCTTTGAAAAGTACGGTAAAATTGGCATTAGAAATAAAGAGATCACTGTTGGTCAGGTGAAAATCTTATTTTACTGAATGTTGGGCGATTTTTTGTGTGGTGATCATGTGTAATATTTTTTGGGCGATGAGTTAGCCTGAAAGTGTGGAGTGCGTTACGCTGGCCAGAAAACCTAGTAATTATCAGATAACTGTGATCAGCGGTGATCAGTTTCGCGTTTAAAACCTTGAAATGCATGGCTCCTTCGGAACATATGGTAAAAATTGCATTAAAAATTTAATATAAACTGTTGATGTGGTGAATATAGTACACTCTAAATCTGTGTCAGTCAGAATTTTACTGCGCAACATTTTTAACATTGCCTGACTTAGTCAACAGTCACTTAAGTCAGTTTAACTAACGAATTAGTGAAAAATGCCACTTTTTCTTAACTTGTCCATTCAATGGCATTTTCGACTGATTCATCAACCGTTTCATTCCATGTTTTACATGATTTGCATTTTTGACAGACGAATCAGTGAAACCAAGTGTATGAAATGAAATAATAATACACGAATTAACGAAACTCATAAAATATACTTTTAAAATGTGACTTAAGTCTTTAACAATGCCATTGTACGAGGTAACATGAACATTAAGTATTTCATTTATTTTTTAACTTAATCATTATGGCCCTTGGTTTGGATGTTAAAAATACATGTAATGTGGTGAAGATATTGCATTAATACATACGATTTGTATTTATAATACTAGAGTTGGTAGCTGAATTGTAAGGTGACAGTATGGCAATATATCACCACAGGTTTAAGTCCTAGCAAAGCAGTTTTTTTTTTACTTTTCTTAATTTACGTTAAATTGCGTAACATCAACATTGATTGTTAAAAACCGGTATATTTTTTTTTTTATTATTTGACTTAATCCACTAAAAATAGTTATTAATCGCATGCTGTTGGCTGTACCACTTATTCAATCAGTGAAATAGTTTTTCTGAAACAACCAGTGTTTTTTCATCGATTCTAATTGGAGCTATTTTCACTGATTCGAGAAGTTGAATACGACTGCGAATCAGTGATTGTTTCAATGATTCGAATTTAGAGTGTATTGTAGAAAATAATGACCGATACTGAGCGTGGTTCTATAGTTAAGAAATATTATTGAGAAAACGAAATGAAATCACAGATTTCATTACGTTGGTATACTAATTTATATTACAACTAAGTGCATTACTGAAGAGAAGTTGGTAAGACATGAAAACACCGCCACATTTTCTCACAGGAATACACACGATATCCGTTGCTTCTCTTACGTGTAGCGCCTATATGGTTATTTAATAATAATAAGTTCGTATATTTTGCAAATACTGTGATCTGCAACTCATTTATATTTACATGTGGTTCTATATATGAAACATTACTACCAGCTGCGCATGCAATACTATTGAATAATTACCACATAGCGAGAATGGGGATAAGTGATAATACAGTCAAGTGTTTAGTATTACCACACTTCAAATTTTTTTACAAAGTTTAAATAACACATGTGCCTTAATACATTGTGAATTGATATATCAACGCTCGTGTAATGAGACATTTTCACGTCAAAAGCTTTGTAAATACAAAAATTAGCGTTTGTGAAATATTACCTCGTGTCAGTACACTCTAGGAAATTATTTGGAAATGTACCGTACCAGTGTGTACGCTTAGTGAGAAAACGGTAATTGTAATTTTTCCCCCTGTACATTCTTTGTGGTGTTCCCGCATTTGCTCAGGAAACGGTCAAATGCGTAGGGAAGTTCCCAACTTTGTATAGTAGCGACGTGAAACATTCCTATATATGCAGCTTGATGTGAGGTATTATTTCCATACTGTGTATAGGTTAAAAACTTCCATTACAGTTTAGGTAGTTAATCAGAATTTTTTTACAGTGTAGATAGTACCATTACATTACTACAGAATTCGAAAACAATCTGTTTGAAANCAAAGACGATTTTGCATTAGTTTCGTAGCACAAAACTATGGCACATAATTCTACAAGAAGAACACCGCCACTATAAAAAATACGAGACTACTTCATAAAAATTTTTAGATGACCTTCTGTATCATTAGGTTCTTTATCCATACAGATGTGGTGGAATTCGATTGAGAATATACTGAGATAAGGTGTTACATTTCAAATTACAGGTGATATTTTTGACACAACATACTAGCGAAGATATTAATTCTCGTATATAACGCCCACAAAGAGAACAACCAGTA